>JAYESD010000007.1:66318228-66508228 GCA_036927565.1 Tuctoria greenei | reverse complement strand
GATATACGAAGATTAAATAAATTAACAAAGAAGAAATGTTGTCTTCTGTTTCATGAATTTAGTTATATATATATATATATATATATATATATATATATATATAGCATCTGTCCCAAAATAAATGTCGCTCCGATAGCTTATTACGGTAGTGTATTTCTAGTTCAATTCTTGGCCGGGAACGACAAATACTAAAAACCAGAGGTAGTAGTATGTATTTCTAGATTTATAAATAAATGACGCCTGAGTTATCTGATCAACCACTCCAAATGTTGTACTCTCATTCCTGTTTTACAAATTTGTATTCCTAAGATTTTTAGTTCCCACGATTTTTACACTTTTTTCTTCCTTGTGGCTTTTTCGGATCGTACATTTTTTCCATTATTTATTTTCTAATTCCTCCGTTCGTAAAAAACACTCCAATTTATAGAAACCACACCGTCCGATCCAAAATCTACATCGGTCATGTAATCTGACGTTATCACTGTTATTTGGAATGACTACTTACAATGATCTTTACATTAGGAACAAGACATCAAATCTTGATGTCGTCTACAAGCATTCGTGGTGGCCAACAAGCACCTGGTATAACTATAAATTTGTTTACTATCAAAATTTAAAAAAATTAGACAACATTAAATCCTTTGCATGGTACGCAGAGAATATTGCAGCACATGATGTTCAGGAACCCCGAGGTTCCTCACTCCCTGGTACTACGATGCATGAACCAACGGTAGGTATAGATATAGAAACAAGAAATACTCCTTCCGCCCCAGTGTAACTTTACTTTTGGAGCTTAAAAAATGTCCCACTCCAACTCTATCGGTAGCTTCCAACTACCCATTTCATATCACATTACTACCTGCCTCTCTACCGTGCCATATGTTTTGGTAGAGCGTGTTAGTTTTTTACTCCTTTGGCATTGAATTTGGAGCATTTTGAGAGACTACGTTCTGTCCTTTAGATGTATTGATGATGGGTGTATCATGGTCATTTGCATTCTT
Organism: Tuctoria greenei; assembly: GCA_036927565.1. Taxonomy (NCBI): domain Eukaryota; kingdom Viridiplantae; phylum Streptophyta; class Magnoliopsida; order Poales; family Poaceae; genus Tuctoria; species Tuctoria greenei. The sequence goes on along the minus strand of JAYESD010000007.1, from coordinate 66,507,227 downwards.
TACTAGGCTCTACTAATTGTTTTAGCATGCCTTACGATTCTACTTTCTTAGTACTTAGTCTTTATAGTTAATAGTTCATCATCCTGTGTGATGGCATGATTTTTTTATGCCTCCACGCTGTGCTCTCTCGCCGCTGGCCACTCCGGTCGGCACTGGTGCCCAGGCCCTGCTGCTGGTCACTTCAGTGTCCTCCCCGACGCGTCTCCCTCGCCCATCGCCACGTCCCATCCTTCGCATGCCATGATTACCCTGTCGCCCGCAAATCCCTGGCCATTACTCGCCCTGCCACCAATCCTCCTCGAGAGTTTCGGCGAGATTGAAACCTTGCTTTGTTAAGTGTCGCAAGCTGGCACTATGCAGTACTGCACCTGCAGTAGCCGCCACTGACAAGTGGACCCGATGTCTCATGGGCCCACATGTCAGTGGCAGCTAATGCAGGTGCAGTACTGCGGAGGATTTCAATCCCGCAAGCTGCCTACCTTATATGTCTTGCATTCACCACCTACTACCACCGGCGTTCATTACTTGCCCTGCAACTAATATTTCTCTTCGAGATGTGCTCCAGCTGATGTCAGTCAGACCGAACCCGCGAACCCTATCTTTGTCTAGTCTAGCGTTGCCAATTGCATGCCCCTCACAGTCTTGTCTGCTTCGCTGATAGACTGAAGATCCTTTGTAGTACTACGAGTACGTACCACCACTGATATGTGTACCTGATGGCTCATTTTAGGGTATGAATAGCAACAAAGAAGTCAACAATGTACCCCCCTGTTCAAAATAATTGTCGTTCAGACAGTCCTGACTAGTTCATTTTTAATTCATTTGTTGGTCTGATACGACAATTAATATAAACCGGGAGGGAGTACTACAGAACAAAATGGTGATGGGACGACGCGGTCGTCCCACGCTCGTATTTGCCGCACTCGTCCAGAAGATGGTATGAACATCAGACTTTTCTTCTTTACATACTATTTGTACATGATACTAAACTTGTTCAGGCGGTAATTTGCTTTAATCGTTTACTGTTTGAATCAATGTAACAGAAGGAAGGAAGCTAGGAAGAAGTGTGGCTAAAGGACTTAAGGTTGCCAAAATACGCTATGCATCCCAAGTTAGTAGAGCAGAGCATCTGAAGCTACCAATTCAGTTCTCCGCAAGTGAAAGTGTATCTAGGCATCCCCGAGGGTTTTGGATGACTAATGACAACAATTAAGAGTTTAATGATCTGAGTTGATCTTAAGCACAAGTACAATGATTGAAATAAGATTTAACCCTCCAAAAATAAAAAGGATGCAACGAGCGTCAAAGGCTCAAGAGTAGAAATTAGGGCTAATATGAAGTTGAGCTTATATAAGCTATGTCATGTAAAAGGGTGGATGTATCATGTGCATTGAGATCATAATAAGGGGCTCGAAGTGGTGATTTAGTGAAACACCTAAGTGATAAGAAAAAAAATGAGAGAAACACTACGAGGCCGGACTAGTCCGGGCCTCAAGGCGTGACTAGTCCGGCCAGGCAGACAAGTCCGTTTTATGACGGACCAAACGTCCCTGGAGTGAATCTAAGTGAATTTTGAGCTAAGTCCGAGAAGTCCGGACTTGTCCGTTTTCGGATGGACCAAAACTCTCTGGAAAAGTTTATACTTGTCCGTTTGGGTACGGACGAGTCTATTTGAGACTTAGTGAGATCATTGGACAGAAACCCTAGTGGGGCGGACTAGTCTGTTCCCTGTGGCCGGACTAGTCCGTGCCACTCCAGTTGAGTCTGTTTTGGGACAGACTAAACCTTTTCTGTCCTACTTCGGACTAGTCCGTTTTGGACTGGACTAGTCCGTTGTCTCATTTGAATTTGGAAATTAGGCGGGTAGCGTGACAATCGCCGCGTGGTGCAACAGTTGTCGGGAACTGACCAAAGGTCAGTGGTCCCATAAGGCCAGACTAGTTTGGGTCCGGAGGCCATACTAGTCCACCCTTCTGTTGAGTTCAGCAGAAGGGGCTCGGGACCCTATAAAAAGGGGACCCCCAGCCTCATTTGAAGGAGTCTTGAACCCTAGCGCTGCCACAAACATCCTAGAGCCTTCCAAAGCCTTCTACTTGACCTACTAACCCTCTAAGAGCAAATCTTGAAGAGATTAGTGTTTGGGGAGGAGAGTAAAGGAAGATCATCGCGCTTTGGCTCTCGGTTTCATCTCTTGCACATTGTGATTGTGTTTTGTGGCTTGTGTGAGTTGAGCTTCGTGTGCTCCTCATTGTATTGATTTGTGGGAGCCTCAACTTGTGAACAGCCCCATCCAACTTGGTGATTACCCATTGATATAGTGGAAACCAAGCCGGCCATCGTGGTGGCTTGGTGAGAGAAGGGTCAAGTGAGAACCGGTCCTTGTGTGGACTTCTCAACATGGATGTAGGCTTCTTCGTGAAGCTGAACCACGGGATAAATCTTGTCTCACTTCTCCTTTACTTCTTGTGATCACTAGCATTGCTATTAGGGTTCGTATTGTTCACATTGCCTTTCACTCTTGATCGCTGTTGAAATCTTGTGATCTAAGTGCTTAAATCTTCCAAACATAGTTGTACTAAGTTACTATACATTGGTTACATCTTGTTTGAACTTAAATTCCGCAAATAACTTGTCGAGACCAAGTTTTTAGGTTTTCACCCTGTGTTGAGCAGACTAGTCTGGCCAGGTCCAGACAAGTCCGTCCTCAGGAATTTAATCTCGTTTAATTAAGTCATTTTAGGTATTATTGCCTATTTACCCCCCCCCCTCTAGGCGACTTTCAATATGTATCAGAGCAGGTTTCTCCAAAAGAGTCTAACAACTCAGAGAAGAAATGGCCAGGAGGGGTGACAACGAAGTTCCGACGGTCGTCGATGACACCAAGATGAATAACGTTGATGTTCTTCAAGATGATCCAAATGATGACAAAGAAGTTCATATGCTCAAGGCACAGCTTCGTGAGAAGCTCAACGTGCCCAAGAAGGAGATCAAACCAATTGCCGCGACCAACGTCGATAGTGGGAGTAGTTCACAAGACTACTCCCGATATCCTTATAATTATGAGCAACTAACCACGAGCAATCATTATTTGTCAGTTCCCATTGGCAAAGCTCCTCAGTTTGATAGAAAAGATTACTCCACGTGGAAGCATAATATGAAGATGCACCTCATTTCCTTAAACCCTAGCTTGTGGCAAATTGTTATGATAGGTGTTCATCTTTCGAATAATGAGGAAGACATCACTCCAGAACAAGCCTTCTCCTCCATCACAATGCTCAAGCCGTTGGAGTGATTACCTCTCATTGACTCGAGAGGAGTTCAACCGCATTGAAGGGTTGGAGGTTGCAAAGGAGATATGGGATACTCTCAAGATGGCGCACGAAGGCAACCGCGTCATTAGGGAGGCAAAGATCGAGATGATCGAAGGAGAGCTTGGGAGATTCACAATCATGGAGGGTGAGTCTCCCCAAGATATGTATGATCGCCTCAAGAATCTCATCAACAAGAGTCGGTCATATGGAAGCACCCGGTGGACTGACCACGAGGTGCTAAAGTGGATGATTTGTGCATTCATGCCTCAAAACGTCACTCTTTGCTCACTAATACGTGAAAGTTCGAGCTTTCACAAGATGACTCCCGAAGAAGTGCTAGGGAGGATCATCAACATTGAAATGATGGAGCAGGAAGCTATGTTCTACAATGATCTACAAAACCTTTCCTCCTCCAAGAAAAAGGATGTTCCATTCAAGGCAACATCCTCACGATCACAGGAAAAGGAAGAGAGTGATGAAGAGAGTCCTGATACTGATGAGGAAGAGGCTCTTTTCATCAACAACTTTAAGTGGATGTTTAGAAGGAGGAGGTGGAGCTACCAATGTGAAAGGAGAAGCAGCAACAAGCCCAAAGCAAGATCAAAGAGGGCTTGCTACAATTGTGGAGAGTATGGCCACTTTATTGTGGATTGTCCACATGAAGAAAACAAGAAGAAGAAGGAGGGCAAGTCCAAAGGGAAGAAGTATTTCAAGAAGAATAATCAATCCGAACATGCCCATCTCAGAAAGGAGTGGGATTCAAATGAGGAATCCTCCTCCGATGAAGAAGAGAAGATAGCAACCATTGCTATGAAGAAGACAACTACAGAAAATAAGCTCTTCCCCAACTTGGATACTTCAAGGCCAACATGTCTCATGGCCAAGGAGGGAAGAAAGAAGGTTAAATCTAAATCCTCTTCTTCAATTTCTTATCATGATGATTTCTGTAGTAGTATTTAAAATGAACATATGCTTAAAGACATGAGTAAAAGTACTCTGAAGAGATTGAGATTGTTAACGGAGTAAATATTTGAGAAGGAAGAACTCATGAACCGTCAAGAGGACATGATCATTCAACAAAAGGAGAGATGTCAAGAGGTTGAGGAGCTCTTGGAGCTTGAAAGAGAAAGAAGCAAGGCACTTGAGCATGAACTCGCTTTGAGCAAGGAAACTTGCTCAAACCTTGAGAATATTACAATTATGCTCAAGGATGAACTCGTTAGTTTGACACAAGCTAACAAGATCCTTGAGACGCAAGTGAAGTCTCTCAAGGTCAATGCAACTTCTTCCTCTACAAGCTCACCTTCCACAAATATTAAATCCGAAGCATCTCAACCTTGTAAATGCTGAAAATTAATCATAAAGCTTAAAGATGAGCTTAAGTTGGCACAAACTAATCAAGCACCAAAGGGTGGCATCTTTGACAAGGAGAAGGTAGCATATGCACGTAGTGCATATACCCACACAAGACATCCCCTTGCCAAGGATGGTCATGGTTATTCTAGGGAGATGAGGCAAAATGCCAAAACTCTCAAGAATGGCAGAGACTTGATTGTTTTTGTCAAAGGAGGCTCGTACAACAATAAGGGAAAGAATGTTGCAACATCTCCTAAAATGCCTAAGAAAGAACCTCATCTGTTGTTCCATGATTTTGATGCTTCATATGTGTTCTTAAGGAACAAGTTTGGTAAAGTTTATGCCAGATATGTTGGGCCACACCGCAAGAGTCCCAAACCTTGTGTGTGGGTTCCCAAGTGCCTCTTGACTAACATCAAAAGACCCAACACTGCTTGGGTACCTAAAGCCAAGGCTTAAATTTTTGTTGTAGGCATACTCCTCTAGTGGAACCAAATGGCTTCTTGATAGCGGGTGCACTAATCATATGATTGGAGAGAGGAATATGTTTGTGGAGTATGAGCTAAATGAAGATCCAAGTGAAGGAATCTATTTTGGGGACAATAGCCAAAGAAAAATCCTTGGCAATGGTAAAATTGCTATATCCCCTAGTCATACTGATTCAAATGTTTTACATGTTGATTCACTTGATTATAACCTCTTATCCTTATCACAACTATGTGACAAAGGTTATAATTGTTTATTCACTAATGAGGGTGTGACCGTCACAAGGTGAAGCAATGGCTCAATTGCCTTTAAGGGTGTACTCAAGGGAAAGCTCTATCTTGTGGATTTCTCCACAGATAAAGCCCGACTTGATACATGCTTAATTGCAAAAACTAACATGGGATGGTTGTGGCATAGGAGTCTAGCCCATGTTGGGATGAGAAATTTGCAAAAAATCTTTAAGGGCGAGCACATCCGTGGTTTAAAGAATGCTGTGTTTGAAAAGGATAGGCCATGTAGCACATGCCAAGCTGGAAAGAAAGTTGGAGCACCACATCCATCCAAGAACATTATGACAACATCAATACCATTGGAGCTTCTACACATGTATATCTTCGGTCCAATCGCCTACATTAGTATTGGTGGTAACAAATATGGTCTTGTTATTTTTGATGACTTTTCAGGTTTCACTTGGGTATTCTTTTTGCATGACAAGAGCGAGACTCAAGGTGTTCTCAAAAGATACTTGAAGAGAGCTCAAAATGAGTTTTCCTTGAGTATCAAGACCATAAGGAGTGACAACAGTACTGAATTCAAGAATACTCAAGTTGAAGAATTTTTGGATGAATAAGGCATCAAGCATGAGTTATTGGCCCCCTACTCCCCTCAACAAAATGGAGTGGCCGAGAGAAAGATTAGGACCTTAATTGAGATGTCAAGAACGATGCTTGATGAGTACAAGAAGTCGAACCAGTTTTGGGCAGAAGCGGTCAACACTGCTTGCCATGCCACAAACCGGTTGTATCTTCACCGAATACTTAAGAAGACGTCGTATGAGCTCCTAACCGGTAACGAGCCCAACATCTTACTTTCGTGTTTTTGGGAGGAAATGCTACATTCTTAACAAGAATCCTAGGACTTCGAAGATCGCTTCTAAGTCTGATGAAGCTTTCTTACTCGGTTATGACTCAAACAATTACGCCTATCGTGTCTTTAACAAATCCTCCAGAATTGTTGAAGTAGCATGTGACGTAGTGTTTGATGAGAGTAATGGCTCCCAAGTGCAGCAAGTTGATCGTCATGTGCTAGATCAAGAAGAAGCTCTACAAGCGGTGATAGGAAGGATGGCACTTGGATATATATGACCACAAGAACAACCTCAAGATGCAAGTGACCATCCTACACATCAAGCAAGCTCTTCGTCAAACGATCAAGATCAAGTTCCCCAATATGCGCTCCAAGAAGATGAAAATGGAGGCATCAATCAAGGGGGAGACAATGAGGATGAGGAAGACCAAGATGATGACTCAAGACCTCAAGCGCCACATCCAAGAGCGCACCAAACCGTCCAACAGGACCATCCTGTTGACAATATACTTGGAGACATCTCCAAGGGGGTAACTACTCGATCTCGTGTTGCAAACTTTTGTGAACATTACTCTTTTGTTTCTTCCTTGGAACCACAAGGTTGAAGAAGCACTACAAGATCCAGATTTGGTGATGGCCATGCAAGAAGATCTCAACAACTTTGAAAGAAATCAAGTATGGGAGCTTGTGAAGAGGCCTAATGCGAATGTTGTAGGCACCAAATGGGTGTTCTGCAACAAACAAGATGAACACGGGGTGGTTACAAGGAACAAGGCATGACCTGTGGCCAAAGGGTATTCCCAAGTCGAAGGTTTGGATTTCGAAGAAACCTTTGCTCCCGTAGCTAGGCTTGAATCAATTTGTATATTACTTGCCTTTGCTACTCACCGTGATTTTAAGCTATATCAAATGGACATCAAGAGCGCATTCCTCAATGGTCCAATCAAAGAAGAGGTATATGTGGAGCGACCCCCCAGATTTGAAAATGAAGAATTCCCAAACCATGTGTACAAATTGCGTAAGGCTATCTATGGACTCAATCAAGCTCCTAGAGCTTGGTATGAGTGCCTTAGAGATTTTATAACTCAAAATGGTTTCAAAATTGGGAAGGCGGATTACACTTTATTCACTAAGCACTTTAATGATGATTTGTTTGTTTGCGAAATATATGTCGATGACATCATATTTGGTTCTACTAACAAAGCCTTTTGTGATGAGTTTTCTAAGATAATGATGGAAAGATTTGAGATGTCCATGATGGGGGAGTTGAAGTTCTTCCTAGGCTTTCAAGTGAAGCAACTCAAGGAAGGCACGTTCATTATCAAACCAAGTACACACAAGATATACTCAAGAAATTTGACATTGACAAGGCCAAACCCATCAGGACTCCCATGGCAACTAATGGGCATCTCGATCTCAATGAAGATGGTCCAAGTGTGGACCAAAAGGTATATTGTTCCATGATAGGCTCATTGCTTTACTTATGTGCATCTAGGCCCGATATCATGTTTAGTGTGTGTATGTGTGCTAGATTTCAAGATGCTCCTAAGGTGTGTCATTTGACCGCCGTTAAGAGAATTCTTAGATATCTAGTTCACACACCAAGCCTAGGACTTTGGTACCCCAAAGGCCCTAAGTTTAACCTCATTTGATATTCCAATGCGGACTATGCGGGGTGCAAAGTTGATAGGAAGAGTACATCGGGAACTTGCCAATTTCTTGGTAGATCTCTAGTGTCTTGGTCCTCAAAGAAACAAAACTCCATTGTACTTTCCACAGCTGAAGTGGAGTATGTCACCGCCGGAAGTTGTTGTGCACAACTTCTTTGGATGCGACAAACTCTTAGGGACTATGGCATAAACTTGTGCCATATTGCCCTCCTATGTGACAATGAGAGTGCCATAAAAATAGCCCACAATCCAGTTGAACACTCAAAGACCAAGCACATTGATATTTGCCACCATTTCTTGAGAGATCACTCCTTCAAAGGAGACATTGCAATTTCCCATGTGAGAAAAGATTTGGCCAATATCTTTACCAAGCCCCTAGATTAGAAAAGATTTTGTGAACCTAGGAGTGAGCTAAATATCCTGGATTCTTGAAATGTGGCTTAAGTCTTGCACATCTGATTGTTATATTCAAAATTCACACATGCTTGCGAAAAACTCATCCTCCACGATTTTTCTACAAATTATTTTGAAATCATTGAATCCTTGTGAATCATGGTCATAGTTTGATTGTTCATTGCTTACTGACCATGTTTACAAAGATCTTTTGTGAAATCCAGGCCCAAAGGATCAAATCTCCAGTGAAAACTCAATATATAGGAGTTTTCAGCCTTAGGACCAAACTAGTCCGGTGCCCAGAACAGTCCAGACCCAGTCCGCTAGCCGGACAAGTCCGAGTCCCTGACCAGAATAGTCTGACCCTTGGGGACATAACCTCCCTTGGGAGCCCCCGACCTCTTCACTTCACCTCGAGCTCTCTCTCTCTCTCTCCAAAAAATGCTCAAAAACCGCCCTCTTATCGACGATTTTCGATTCCAACCACAAATTCTTGATTCCAATCAGTGGATTGAAACCCTAAGGTGCTTAGGAACCTGTCCCTAAGCATTGGAGGCCGATTCCTCACCCACATTTCATCGAATCAAAGATTTGAAGAGGTATTCTTGACCTAACCCAAAATCTCCAAAATTCAATTCTTTTAGGTCTATTGCTAGAAACCTCTTCGCAAATGTTGTTGTGCACATCATTTTGATCATGTACCTCCATTTTTATGGTAGGATGCATAGTTTTCACAAAATTTCTCTAGATTAGGGTTCTTCCTGTGTAAACCGGACTAGTCCGGCATCAGGGCGGACAAGTCCAGTTGGGTACGGACTAGTCCGGCCCCTGGGCGGACTAGTCTGGATTACACAGCGAAAACCCTAGCCTTGATTGATTCTATGAATTCTATCACTTTGTCTTGACTCCGTGGATTCATACACACTCCCTTGCTTCTCTTATCAGCAACCATGTCGGATAATGAGTATGTTCCACCTTCCGACTGCAAGGTCGAAGCAGAGAAGCAAGCTCTTTGTCGCCGGAGGCATGAGGATCAAGAAATGGCTGCTGCCTACTTTGCATCAAAGAGAGCAAAGAAGACGCAGCAAGAAGCACATAACTCTGTAGCAGCCGAGGCAGCCCCAAGGAAAAAGAGACGTGACCTTGGGGGATCAGGCTAGAGCCCAAGAGGCGGGGTCCTTCAAGGATAACGGGAAAGGCCCCAGTCGATGCTGCCACCCAAGAAGAGGGTGATAGTGGCCACATGGCTGCTAGCAAGGTTAAGAAGGGTGCCTCTCAACCCATAGGCCCCTTGAGGATGTCTCTCCTGCACGGAACCCAAACCGTGCAGCTGCCTTCGACGCTAAAATCTTCAAGGGCAAAGGGGCTGAGAAAGCACGCAAGCTAAGGAAGATCAATGTCTATCAGTGAGATAGGAGCATAGTGGATCCCCATTTCCGTTGTGACTTCCACTGTGACTTTTACAGGATGGTCTACATGACCAAGCAGACTCCAGTCACCGATGCTCAGTGGATTGAATGGGACTATAGGGCTCAAAAGGATCACGTGGCCTGCAATGCCGTGATTAAGGTCGTCGAGCGGCACGGTTTGAAGAAGTTCATGGCTTTCCAGTATGACTGGAATGTGGAAGTCATCACTCAGTTCTATTCCACTATCTACTTCCACACCGATGGGGTCAGGAGAGTTACCTGGATGACCCATGGAGAGCAATACTCCACCACCTACTGGGAGTTTGCTCAGCTGCTTGACCTAGAGGATCTATTGGACAATGAAATCATTATCTCCAACTTGAGGCCAGTTGATCATGATACCCAGGAGTACATGTATCCTAGCCATGTACCCTTTGAGGCCGAGCACATAAGGAACATCAAGCCCTTCTACAGTGTCCTCGACATGGTGCTCAGGAAGAACATAGGCCCCAAGGATGGAGATGCGGGATAATTCAAGGGAATTTGAGGCACTTGATGGACCTCATTGATGGAGATGTCTGCTTCAATGTGGTTGACTACATCTTCGACGACATCTTCAACATCTCCTATACTCCCAACCGATCATGTGGATACGCTCCGTACATCATGTACATGATCGAGAAGATCTCTGGAGTCACCTTCAAGAAAGACATAATTCATCGGAGGCTTCGACCTAAACTCCCTCCTCCAGAGCCGGCTGCTCCTAGGAGGAACAATGCGGATCCTCCCGCTTCTTCCTCTCACTTTGTGCCATCTTCTCCACCACCTCCGCCTTCATCACAATGCGGAGTGGCTTTCCTCAAGTGCTTTAAGGCCATTTTCCTCCTCTTGTCGGAAGGCAGAAGTTCAACAACTTCGCATGGAGCATCGCCAAGAGAAGTATCTCAAGGCGGTGTGTGACAAGTTGGGCATTCCCATGTCTCCTACAGAGGAAAGTGATGGGGAGGTCACTCCATTCCCGGAGTTCACCGCCTCAATTTCATGAAGATGGTACTTCCACTGGGACCCATACCGATGATGATGATGCAAATGTTTATTTGGAGGCCACGGAGAGCGATAGTGGGTGCCAAGGCGGAGATGTTGACGATGACTCCGATGATGAGTAGACCTAAGGGCTCTTCCTCTCCTCTTTTCCTTTTGGTGTCTTGATGCCAAAGGGGGGATTAGTGGATGGGGCACTTAGATAGGGGGAGAGATTGATTCGGGAGAGGCACTTAGATCGGGGGAGAGATTGAGTGGCAGAGTTAATTGATCCAAGATTGGACCTATGTTTGTATGTTTAAATCATAAATTGTTGTAAGACTTAATTTATATCAATTGTGACATTATGCTTGATTTACAATGCTTGTCTTGCATATTTTTTGCTTTATCACAACCCATGAGCACATCACTTATGCACCCAAACATAACATGTATATGTATGAGAACTCGCTCCAATATCTCTTACTGATGATGCATACAATGAGGAGGAGTCACTCATACAAAAACATGTTATGAAAAAACAAATTATTATCCTTTTGTCGAAGTCTTAATGTGTTGTCATCAATCACAAAAAAGGGGGAGATTGAAAGTGCATCTAGGCATCCCTGTGGGTTTTGGATGATTAATGATGACAATTAGGAGTCTAATGAGCTAAGTTGATCTTAAGCACAGGTACAATGATTGAAATAAGATGAAATCCTCCAAAAAGGAAAACGATGCAATGGGCGTCAAAGTCTCAAGTGTAGAAATTAGGGCTTCTATGAAGTTGAGCTTATATGACTTGTGTCATGTAAAAGCGTGGATGTATAATGTGCATTGAGATCATACTAAGGGGCTAGAAGTGGGTGGTTTAGTGAAACACCTAAGTGAGAAGCCAAAAATGAGAGAAACACTAGGAGGTCGGACTAGGTCCTGCCAGGCAGACAAGTCCGTTTTATGATGGACCAAACATCTTTGAGTGAATATGAGTGAATTTGGAGCTATGTCCGAGAAGTCTGGACTTTTCTGTTTTTGGATGGACCAAAGCTCTCTGGAAAAGTTCGGACTTGTCCTTTTGGGTACGGTCCAGTCCGTTTGAGACTTAGTGTGATCATCCGAGAGAAACCCTAGTGGGGCGGACTAGTCCGTGCCAGTCCAGTTGAGTCAGTTCTGGGACAGACTAAACCTTTATGTCCTACTTCGGACTAGACCATTTTGGACCGGACTAGTCCGTTGTCTAGTGACCACTTGAATTTGGAAATTTGGCGGGTAGCGTGACGATCGCCACAGAGTGCGGCAGTTATCGGGAACTGACCAGAGTTCAGTTGTCTCATAAGGCCGTACTAGTCCGGGTCCAGAGGCCAGACTAGTCCGCCCTTCTGCTCAGGTCAGCAGAAGGGGCTCGGGACCTCTATAAAAATGGGACCCCAGCCTCATTTGAAGGAGTCTTGAACCCTAGCGCTGCCACAAGCATCCTAGAGCCTTCCAAAGCCTTCTACTAGTCCTACTAACCCTCTAAGAGAAAATCTTGAAGGGATTAGGGTTTTGGGAGGACAGTAAAGGAAGATCATCGCGCTTTGGCTCTCGGTTTCATCTCATGCACATTGTGATTGTGTTTTGTGGCTTGTGTGAGTTGAGCTTCGTGTGCTCCTCATTTTATTGATTTGTGGGAGCTTCAACTTGTGAGTAGCCCCATAAAACATGGTGATTACCCATTGATATAGTGGAAACCAAGCCGGCCATCGTGGTGGTTTGGTGAGAGAAGGGTCAAGTGAGACCCGGTCCTTGTGTGGACTTCTCAAAGTGGATGTAGGCTTCTTCGTGGAGCTGAAGCATGAGATAAATCTTGTCTCACTTGTCTTTTACTTCTTGTGATCACTAGCATTGCTATTAGGGTTCATATTGTTCACATGGCCTTTCAGTCTTGATCGTTGTTGAAATCTTGTGATCTAAGTGCTTAAATCTTCCAATCTTAGTTGTACTAAGTTACTATACATTGGTTACATCTTGGTTGAACTTAAATTCCGCAAATAACATGTTGAGACCAAGTTTTTAGGTTTTCACCCTGTGCTGAGCGAACTAGTACGGCCCTGTCCAGACAAGTCCGGCCTCAGTAATTTAATCTCATTTAATTAAGTAATTTCAGGTATTACTGCCTATTTACCTCCCCTATAGGCGACTTTCAGCTAGGTTGGGTGTTGCGGATGGTATTAATCTGTGACACATTGTCGATGATGTGGTTATGTTTACAAAAAGACATGCATCCCTCAGCGGTGCAAGGAAGTGGACAGAGGTTGGCCATAGTAACAAGAGAGATATACTATGAGACATTCTGGTTAGTGTTGTCACACACCCCACACAAGTATCTTTTTTCTTGCAATCTCCATCGTGTATGTTTATTGCAACTTGTTATACAATGTACATTATTCTGGGGACATGGAGGACACACTGGAGAGCGCAAAAAAAATTTTGAAAATTGCTGGTGAGCGCTACAAGGGGTGGCGCTCGACTTTGCATGCCACCTATAAGAGTTATACTACCGATGAAGACATATACGAAACAAGCCTGCTGACGTAACGGCGCCCGAGTGGTTGCACCTAATAGAGTATTTTGGGTCTGAGCGATTCCAGGTCAGCTAACTTTTTAACAGCTTCGCATCATACAAAAATATTTGATTTACTTTCATTCGTGCAATCAATTTTTAAAATTATTGCAGTCAATAAGTAGGAGCAATTCTCAAAATTGAAGAACACAAAAGGAGAGTCACTTTCTTGGCTCCAAATCCTACGCCCAAATTAGTTACGAGAAGGTATGAAAAATAAATCACGATTTTACTTTGCGCTACAAACAATATGTATACCGACATGTTGAATTTTACTTGTATTTTATGTAGCGAGACCAAGAGACCGGAGAAGAGCCCGATGACATACAAATGTGGGAGGCAAGCCATTTGTTGGAGAACGGTAACTGGGCAAACAAGCTGGCAGAAGTTGTACATGTGAGTAATACTTCAAACAATCCCCAATTAAATAATATTTGCAAATTACCTGTGACTTTTCTTTTCGTATATAGATCCAGGCACGTGCCCAAGTGGACGACATGGAAGTTGAGCAGGGAGGCCCAATTCCAAATGAGGAGAGAAACCACATCTTCCAGTGTTGTTATAGATCCTCAATCGGTTGTGCAAGATCACAGGTTCGGGGCGTGGTTATATGGCTAACCCAACTGGTCCTGAACGTGAATGTATGCGTATCCAGATGTCTGAACACCTCAACGACCATGTTCAAAACATAGAAGATAGAAATGCAGGCCTCAATCACCAAGTGAAGGAGTTGGAAGGAAGAAATGATAGCTTAACCACCAGATGGACTGCACAAACAAGAAGAATGAAGAGTTAAACATTCAAGTCTAGAACTTACAAGGTCAGATAGCAGCAGATCGTTAACAGACAGCTAAGGAAATGCAGGACATGCGCGCCTCAATGGCTGAAATGCACAAAATGGTGATGGAGACCACTACACAAAAGTTCCACCAAAGAAACTGCCAAAAGCCACCTGCTCCGACAATTAGTCCCGGTAAGCTTAGGAAAACTCTTAGCATGCAAACATCTCGCTTTAGTAATCCTTGAGTGTTTTTATGCGTGTTGCAATATCAATTGATGGATGTTTATTGTTAAACTCGTGCTTCTGTTGCAACTATGGTGCATTCTGGTTCTACTACCGCTAATTATAAAATGTGGCATTACAAATTTCTTGTGACGAATGATAAATTGTTGCAATAGGAAGCTATTGCCAAGGAATTACAAAATGTTGCAGTATAAACATTTGGCAATGTGACACCCGGTTCCGAAAATGAACCAAGTAAACTCATATGTGTCTCCAGGATGTTCAACACATATACACGAGTGCATTCACAAAAGGATATGTAGAAAATTACCACATAACAAGATTAATTAACCAAATTTTATTGCACAAACCATATTATCCTCGAATACAAGCACTAATGATTATTAATAACAGGTTCAACTAAAGTAGCGGAAATAAACAAAATAAGCAAACTAAACAGCTAGGAAGCATAAGCAATGGGGTATAGCACAGCTCCAATCAACACCACACGCAAGCTGACGGTAGACACGGCCTAGAACTCCACATTATCGCCATTAAACTCCCAATCCTCACCTGCAACTGTTGGGGGGATTGCAAGAGTGAGTACATGCCGTACTCAGCAAGTGAAAGTATGACATGTGGCTGATTCAAATGACAAACATAATAATGGTTGAGTGCTGAAACGTACATTAAAACATTTGAAAAGCAATATATTACATGTATGTGAAGTAAACCCATCATTATCATAAGTAATATCATAATACCAGTCTGAATTCATTACCATCATCAATAATTCCAGATTTCACCATTTGCCAATAACCATCTTCAATATCAGAAATTAATCCATAACCGGCCATAACCATTACCAAACTATAACCATAACCAATACCATGTTCCCTCTAATCATGTGAGGGTCCAGGTTGCTCATAACCAGGAGCACGGCTATCATGATAGTTTTAGACACACTCTACAGTGGTTGTACCGCTTTACCCACGTGTTTGTGATTTCATCACCTTTCGATGACTATAGAATCTCAATTATCCCGTCTCACACTTCCTTAGGTGTGTGGCCAAGAGGTCACAAAATAGCCTTTACAAATGGATTACTAGTCTATTTAGACCCCATTGAGGTTTCACCAGTGGTGATGTCTCTCACTGAGCACATCTTCAACCAAGGGCCCTGTCTTGAGCCATTCGAATCCCAAGGTAGTCCCACCAATCATCAACAAGCCCAATCCGACTACCACTTCCCCGAGCATCCTTAATTGTCCAAATAGCGCTGGCAAAGCCCTAATTGATCAGCTACACCGCACCCATACTTGGCTTCGTGGTGGCACTGTGAATCCTGGATGGTCGCTCCACGAACTGGTCCTTAGATCTAAAGCAAGCAAAATCACCATAATGTCCAACCCATCCACATACCAGGCTTGCTTAGATCACCCATTACCATATCATATTAACCAGTTCATGTTAACCATAATCTCATCCATGCATAATTAAATTGAGTGGTATAGTTGTTTTCCCATCCCAGTTGATTAAGCGAAGCAAAAGGTAAAAAGCCCTTCCCGACTCTCTACCATATATTCTAGGTGACAAGGGTGGTTAAACAATGCTAGTAAACTTCCTACCATAGGTTTTCCCATCAAATTGACATAAGCATGCAGTTTGCAAACAAAATATTTATTTCAAAACAGGATCAATATGCTTCAAGGACATGTGCCTTGCTCTTGGGATTGGTTCAGGCCAAAGCCTTCAAACTCTTGGTGTTGTAGATCCTTCGCGGCACTCTCTAGCGCAAATCTGTCTAATCCACACAATAAACATACAAGACAATAAACACAATCAAAGAATGCACAAATATTACTCAATATGACATGACATGCATGATTGATGCAAATGCAAGATAGAACTTGTTAATAGATTGCTTTTAAATGATCACTAACTAGTTCTAATAGATTTTAACAAGTTTATACAAGTTTGGATTTGATAAGATCTACTTTTAGAATCAATTCAACACAACTTAGTCAGCAAAATCGAACTAGTCTGCAGAAGGTCGGACTAGTCCGCACTTCGTAGAACTAGCGAACTAGGGTTTTCTAGATCGACATAAATTTGGAGGTTAGGGGTTGAATTCTCATAAGGAAAAGAGAATAGAAGGTATACCAGGTGTTTAGAACTCCAATGAATCAAGAAACTTGGAGGTAACACTTGGATCTTGATGATCTAAGGTTGATGATGAACTTGGAGATGAATTGGTGATGAGGAACGAAAGCTTGGTGGAGATCTTGATCCTCTTTCGTTTCCTCCTCTTCTTCTTATTTCTTGGGATCTCCTCCTCCCTCCTTGGTGGTGGCTCTCCACGAACTTTGGTTTGGGTGGGGTGGAAAAGTGACAAATAGATGTCAAGCCAAGGGGTGTGGTTGTTTGTATAGAGGTGGAGGCTAGGGTTAGATGGATTTTCGAGTTTGAGAGGAGTAGAGGCCAGTTTAGAGTCCAACATGGGATCTAAAAGAGTTAGGCATGATGTTCGTAGGGCCACTTAACGTGAAACCCAAGAAACAAGTCGTAAAACAAAAGATCAATTTGGGGTCACAAAATATCGGACAAGTCCAAAAAGGACCGAACTCGTCCGAAGATGTCCATAGAGAAAATCGGACAAGTCTAGCCTAAAATCGGACAAGTCTAACTTTAGTCACGGAGGAAAACGGACAAGTCCGCTGGAACACTGGACTAGTCCGTAAAAGTCCGGGAAATTACCAAATTTTCAAGGATTCTTGGAATATCGGACTAGTCCGCACAAAATCGGACAAGTCCGAAAGTTTCCAGAGGAAAAATCGGACTAGTCCGCAGCAAAAAAGGACAAGTCCATTTTTAGTTAGAGTGAAATCGGACTAGTCCTCAACAAAATCGGACTAGTCCGCACTTTTCACCATTTTAAGCGCGGTTTTGTTCCAAATCAATTTTAAACTCGTTCCTCTTTATGTGGGTTAATGTTAAACATGTATATGAATGTATGTAGGGCATGATGCATGAAAATGAGGGTGTTACAGGCAACGACTCAAAAATTTTTGCACTAGACTGCTATTGCCACCACGCAGAAAATGTTGCATTAAAACACTATTGCCACAGATGAGAAAATGTTGCATGACACCTCTATCACCACAAATCATTAAACGTTGCATTACAACGTACTACCACAGATCAGGAAACACTGCATTACAAACCTATTGTCACAGATCAGGAAACGTTGCATTAGAAACCTATTGCCACAGAGTAGGAAACGTTGCATTACTATCCTATTGCCACGGATAAGAAATTGTGGAAATACCAAACTATTTGCCAGGGATGCGAAATCATTGCAGTACCATACTTGTTCCCACGGATTTGAAATCATTGCAGTACGATACTATTCACCACGCTTGTGGACAAGTTGCAATAACATACTATTTGCCACGGACGTTAAACTGTCGCAGTACCATACTATTTGTCATGGCTGTCACATCGTTGCAATACCATACTATTTGCCATGAATGTGAAATCGTTGCAATACCGTGATATTCATTGCAATATTGCAAATCATCGCAACACCATAAATCATTGCAAAACAGTACTATCTGCCATGACTTTGAAAATCGTTGTAATACTATAGTATTTGCCACAAATATAGAAATCGTTGCAATCACATACTATTACCACGAATGCGAAATGGTTGCAATACCATGCTATTCGTTGTAGTACGTTAAATCGTCGCAATATGCTAAATCGTTGCAATAACATACTATTTGCAACAAATGTGATATCGTTGCAATACCCTATTATTGCCACGACTGTGAAATCATTGCAACCACATACAACTACCATGAATGTGAAATCCTTGCAATACCATGCTATTTGTTGCAATACGTTAAATCGTCACAATATGCTAAATCGTTGTAACAACATACTATTTGCCACAAATATGAAATCGTTGCAATACCGTACTATTTGCCATGATCATGAACCCGTTGCAATACCGTACTATTCGTTGCAATATGTTAAATTGTCTCAATACATGAAATCATTGCAATAGCGTCCTATTTGCCACTGATATGAAATCGTTGCAATACCATACTATTCGCCACAGATGTCAAGGCGTCGCAATAACCTATCGCCACAGGAATTATTACGACGATTCGTAAAAACTATTGCCACGCTCTTTTCGTAGCAACAGTGACCTATTGCAACGAAAAACAACCTATTGCAACAAATTTTTCATTGTGATAAACCGGAATCCTTAGAGTGACATGATCTCTAGCATGGCTTACACTAGTTTATGTATCTTATTGATGTGATAGTGTAAGTTACTTGATAGTATGACTTGATGAGCTTTGTTTTATATGTATATGTCATATTATTGTCTTCAAAAATTAAAAAAAATATCTTTTGAACCTTGCTGAATATATTGTCGAAGGGGGAGAAATTGGTCACACATTGCACATTCACAAGTGTTTTAGCACGATTCTTCTCAGGGAGAGTGTACATCCTTAGGAGGAGAATTTTTGGTTTCTTCTCATTTGATTTTTGATTTTCAAAATGGTGGAGATATTTTCTTTTTATCAAAACTTTTCATGAAATGAAATGAGCAATGTTTGGTTTCGTAGTTGTGTCGCCAATGCATCCATCAAGTGGGAGATTGTGAGACCTAGGTGCTGAATACATTGGCAAATATGCTAAAAGTATGAGTTTACATGCAATGTTTTGAGCTTACACAGATACACCAGGATACATCCCGATACACAATGTCTAAACATGTCTCATTGCATTTTAGGAATAATGTCATTTCTGTCGATACTCTAGACTGTCAGAAATTTTCAATGTGTTTTTGGAAGTAATATTACCCTCTATGGTTTTGAACTGTCTGAACTTTTCAATATGTTTTTGGGAGTAACATTATCCTCGATGTTTTGGACTGTCCAAACTTTTCAATGTGTTTTTTGTGGGAAACGTTACCCTCGATGGTTTTGGACTGTCTGAACTTTCATTATTCATATCAAGAGTAACAGTTACTCCACAGAGTTTTCATATTGAGTTCGATTGCTCTGTTTTAAGTTGCAATGTTTCAAAATTGCTTTTGGCTTATGGGAGTGTCGAAGTGTGAGAACGACACTTCCCCCAGTACTACTAAATTGTAGCCCGCGGAGATTCTTGTATTGGTTTGGCCACACAGAGATCAGGAACAAGATGGTGACACAAGATATTTACATGGTTCGGGCCGCCTTAGTGTCATACCCTACTCCACGGGGTGTGTGTTGTTGTATTGAGTATCACTAGTATGCATAGTGCCTTACTCAGCCTGTCCCTGTATCGTGCGGCGTAGTCCTTTTATAATCCAAGTACTGACCGTTACAACATTTGCCTGGCCCGACATGTAGCCCTGGCGTATTTAATAGCCTAATACACTGTCCATGAGTACTAAACGTGGTTAACAATGTGATAACGTGCCTTAATGGTTGTGTTACCCCTATTAACAGTGATCTGATCGTGTGTCATTAATACAGCATTAATGACACGTAATCAGGTTTGGTAACCGCTACTTTAACTGTCCATTGAATGTCCGTGCTGTTGGAGATCCGCCAGTGTACTCATTGGTGGTGTAGGTCTGGGGGCTCCACGCGTGGCAGCTTCGGAGCTTCCCATTGTGGGGAGGTAGCTCCGGAACCGCTATACACGTGTCAGCACCGGGGCTTCCCTCTGCTGGGGGTTAGGTCGGGGGTCGTTATACACGTGTTGGTTGTGGAGCTTCTTTGTGTTGGGAGTTTAGCTCCGGACATACATTACACATGTCAATCCCGGAGCTACCCATATGAGGGATGTAGGTCCGGTGTAGTATAATGTTTGGGGTCTGAGGAGACCTTTAACTTTGACAGGTGGAACTCTCTTGCACTTCTTGCGGTACCGTGGGGTACCCGATACACAGGGTACCGACAGTGGCTCCCGGGCCCACCTTTGGGAGAAATCCTTTGGGTTAAGTTATTCTACCGGAGGTGTGGCTATCCTCGATTCCTGAGCTTCAACTTCAAAAGTCTTCTGATGTGCCGTCGGAGCGATGGTCCGGGATTAAACCATCAACGTGTGGTTTGTTATGAATGCGGTAGATGAGATCCACTACAGGAATATCGATCATTTACGTCAGCTAAAGCCGATGTAATTAAGGCCTAAACCAACGTAAGTAACTTAATTATGTCGGTTTCTTTTAATTACATTGGTGGTTGGCCGACATAGTGGTTTGGACGTAATTAAGGTAAATTACGTTGGCCACCGTTGTAAGTTACCTTAATTACGTTAGTCTGCAGCAGCCAGTGTAAGTCACGTACCGGGATGGGCCACGAGCTGGGCTGGAGTACTTACGACGGCCACAGAGGGCCGACGTAAGTTAAGTGGTCTAACTTACGTCGGCTATTCCAAACCAACATAAGTTAAGTGGTCTAACTTATGTCGGTATGGTCTAACCGACGTAATGTAAACTGGGGTAACTTACTTCAGCAAGGCCATAGCCGATGTAATTTAAGTTTTTGATTTTTTTTTAAAAAACAGAAACTGACTACCTCGCTCGATGGCGAGAACACAGAATAGATATACAAATACACACAGATATACACAAAACACAAAACAGTTGCAAATTCAGTTCCAAAACATCAAAAACAACAAAACATCCACCGGGCTACACGCTAGCCCCTCCACTGCCTCCTGGATCTTCTCGGCGCGTTCCCGAACCCTGCAAAAGAAACATAATCACTAGTAAGCATCAATGTCAACTCAGTGATAACATAAGAGGCCGAGAACATCAGTGACAAAAGAAGGAAGCATGTTGTAGTTTCAAGTGAAGTAATGTTGCATATATAAATAGCAAACTAGCAGGTATCAGAGTTAGAGACTTTAGGTAACAGGTCAAGCTTATGAACCACTAGCCCTTTGTTAAATGGAAGCACTGACAACTTATTAACTATATACTAATCATTTCTGCCATGGTCAAAAACTACTTAAGCTTGATTAGATACACTTAACTTCCTCACCACTATAGGAATCAATATCTGACAAGTCATCAAGATCTACCTCTATGTTCTACCTCCTTATCTCTCTATGTAAAATACTAAAATGGATACAACAATATTAAAGAGAGATTTTACCACCTACTCTATTGTCTGCTGCTGCGGAAGCGTAGGAATCTCGATACCCTCACCGCTGTGTCGAGCAAGAGCATGCCATTGCAAAATATTAGGAGATATATGTTATTGAAAAGCTGTGAAATTTAACAATGGTACTTTAAATTACTTGTCGCCACCGCTGCTTGCATCTGGGCCATCATTAAGGCCGTCCTCTGCTGCTCCTCCCTTGCCTCCGCTCTCGTCCTCTCCAGCTCTGCCTGGGTTTGCGTCAGCGTCTCCCTCATGGCCTGGAGCTCCAGCTGGGTCTGTGAGAGACGACCACTGGTCCCAACAGACGAAGCCTGTGACGATGAAGCGCCTCTCAAAGGTCGCGTCGACCTCGAGTCGACAAATCCATCAAAAATGGAAAACCTGCAAAAGAATGAAAACACTAAGTAGAAGAAGATTAATTGAAAAAGAAATGAAACACACGAAGAACTCACCGTCCTTGGGCCTTCCCGCCTCCGCTTGCGTACGCGGCTTGGGTGTCAATCGGCGCGCTTTCCCAATCGTAATCCGCACCATGTATCTTCGCGACCTCCTGTGCGTACTTTGCCTACAAAACAAATAAATCTTGTAAGCATGTCAATAACAGTATTAGTTATAATGAAATTGATGAATTTTGAAAACTTACCAGTCAGTCGACTGTGACCTAACTACACTGTCCTGGCTGAGAAGGGTCACTTTCCTTATGACCTCTCTTCCAAACCTGGGTCGGGGTCGGCTCATGACCCATCTCTTGCTCCTGTACAGCCGTGTTAGTGAGATAAATAATATATTAGGAACACCTAAATAAATTGAGAAGGTACTTACCATGCATTTAGCCAAATGCAAGTAGTCGTCGCCGCCATAGTTGTTCTTGCCCTCGGATCCCATGCGGCACTGTCTATCCTTTGTGGACTTATTGATGAAAGCGTCGCTAGCCCAGTACTGAAAGAGATCTAAGTACGCCTCCATGTTACCCTGTAACCAGGAAATACTAACCTGCACATATTTCATTTTTCATCAACGTAGTTAACATACGTAGATATTATAAATATTTAACAATATTAAAAACTTACCTTCGCGTACTGCTCCTCTGTCAAGTACGAGTCGGAGTCCTTCCTAAATACACCCCTTTGCTGCTTCTGCTCCTGCTCCCGGGGGTGCTGCTTGTAGTACGCATTGACGGCCTGAATTCAGGTGTACGACAACGCCGCCGTCGTCAGCTTCCGAGTGTTGTAATGGAACACGCGTCTCGCGTGGTCCTCCATGCCCGGTTCCACTACTTGGTACCTCAGCTTTAAGCAAACAAATATTTAAGTGATATGAATTAACAATTCAAACGAGTTAAAAAAATGAAACAGTTAAACTTACCATAAAATCATGCCACACGGCTCCCTGAACCGTGTTCTGGACCGGGTGAGAGACATGATTGTAGTCATCCCACGACAGGGCAGGAAAATCGTCAATCACACCGGGGTAGTGCAACTTCACGATAGCTCCCAGGACACTGTTAATCTGCCTGTGGTGCTTCTCGGCCACCGTGAATGAAAAGTCGTACCAACATCTACAAAATATATTAAATCATTAAGTAAAGAAAAACAACATCTAATATTTAATATACTATATACAGTATTTACCTGTCTCCAACAGGGCGGATCGTGGTCCGTTGAGTAGTAACCGGAGGAGGAGCCGCAAAGTGGGTCCTCCTCGTCCGTCGCCTCTGCTGCGACACTGCCGCATCCTGTGACCCTGAAGGCTCTGCGGAACCACCGGAGTCTCCCGGAAGGCTAGTGGTAGCCGGCTGCACAAGGAGGCTAGCGCTAGCCGGCTCCGAAGGTAGGCTAGCGCTAGAGGGCTCCTGTAGTGGCCCCCTAGCCTCTGAGTCGGGCTCCTGTAGCGGCCCCCTAGCCTCTAACTCTGACTCTGACTCAGAAGTATCTAAGTCACACTACAAAAAAGGAAAAGATTGACAATAAATAATAATAACAACTACAATTTCAAAAATAATTTTATTATAACTAAAATTTAACATCGTCCGCTGAAAGCACACGACAGTTGAGGGTGGAGCGTGTGCCAAAAAGAGGGAATGTTGGCTATAAAGGAACGAGGTCCCTGAGCAAGGGTCTCATGGCGGCTCAAACCGCAAAGTGAATTCAAGGATTTTTTTAGTAATCTCGTAGTACTGCATTTCATGATCTTGCGAATCGATTGCCCTCATCACAACTCCGGTATTACATGTTGCCGTGAGAGCACGAAGAGATTCAAATTGAGTTGTACAGAATCAAAAGCCGTTGACGTCATATCGACCATAGCTTCTAACATTAACCACTCCACGGGATAGTTGTCGCAAATCTTCATGGACGTTGGCATATTTTTGGCACTGTCCAAGATATGGAGTTATTAGAAAACGTAAGCATTCTTAAGTTATAAGAAAACGTTGTTAACATTGATTAGTTATCAAGAAAATGTTACATGATCTCGAAACCAGGAGAGAAAATTAGATCCCCTGTTTATTCCTTCCCGTCGAATTTGTTCTATTTGCTTGCCCGTGGGTTGATGTCTATGTCTCCAATTTTGCTTGTCGAACATACTACACGACAAAGAGAACCTTTTAGAATACATGTGTCGGAAAAGATGGTGAAAAGCATAAGTGTAGGAGAAACACTTACTTAAAATATTCATTCATTTCATCCATATTAGCGTACATGTAGAAGAATGCATCATGCCTTTCTTTTTTCGCTAACATCGTACGAAGTGTAACTACCAACAATAGTGCCTCTTGTTGCAAAAATGTAGAGATCTCTACAAGGAGGTTGCTCATCTATATTGTACTGCATTACGGAAGTATTAACATTGTTTTCCTCTACAAAGTAAACACTTGAGAAGTATCCTACTTCCTTAAGAGTAAAAGCTTCGGCGATGCAACTTTCAACCCTTGCCCTGTTACCAACCATTGGTTTCAGATATCTAAGTGATCTTTCAATATGATACATCCACCTATATTGCACGGGACCGCCCACTTTCGCTTCAAATGGAAGATGAACTAAGAGATGTTGCATTGGATTGAAAAATCCTGGAGGAAAATTTTTTTCCATCTTACACAAAAGTACCGGAACCTCCTTTTCCAATTTAGTCATCATCTCTGGCGTGATTTCTTTAGCACAGAGTTGCCTATAGAAGTGGCTAAGATCGGCTAACACCTTCCAGACTGCATTGTCAAAATAGCCTCGAAACATAACAGGCAGAAGTCTTTCCATGATTATGTGATAATCATGACTCTTCAACTCAATAAGCTTCCCTATTTTCACATTCAAGGCTCGTCTCAAACTAGCTGCATAACCATCTAGGAATTTCATCCTTTGCAATCATTCGAGAACTTCTTTTTTTTCTTTAGGTCGAAGACAAAAAGGAGCGCGTGGTTTACCACCATTTTCGGAGAGCTCAAGAGTTTGACGGTTACAAAGCTCGACAAGATCCTTTCGAGCCTTTAAATTGTCTTTTGTTTTGCCCGTCATGTCCATGCATGTGCTTATGATACATTTGGCCATGTTACTCTCTTGATGCATAACATCAATGTTGTGCCTTAGAATCAACGACTTCACATATGGTAACTCCCAAGGTCCACATATGTGAGTCCAATTGTGTTTGTCTCCGTAACCTTCAAAATATCCAGGATGACCTTCATTTGGCACCAATTTGTCCAACATATCAGATATTTCTGACCCGTTAAGACGTTTTGGTGGTCCTTTAGTGACAACGGTGTTCTTTCTGAAGACATTCCTCTGTTGTCTAAACAAGTGATTCGGAGGCAGCCAACGTCTATGACAATCGAAGTAAGATATCTTGCCTCCATGGGTAAGTCGAAAGCAATCGGTATCCGAGGCACATATCGAACACGTCAACCGACCATGAGTGCTCCATCCAGAAAAAATGCCGTATGCCGAAAAATCATGATTGGACCACAAATAAGCAGCTCGGACGTTGAATTTCTGTTTCTTGTAACAGTTGTACGCTTCGACTCCTGTCCACAACATTTTCAACTCTTCGATCAATGGTTTCAACATCACATTGAGACGTGACCCAGGATGATCTGGCCCAGGCACAATGAGGCTAAGAAACATAAACTCATTCTTCATGCAAAAAGCCGGTGGAAGATTGTACGGAATGACAAAGATGGGCCAACAGGAGTATGGTGCGGCGTTTGTGCTGAACGGTGTGATCCCATCTGTCGCCAACTCGATGCGAACATTTCTCGCTTCACGAGCGAATTCTGGGTCAAACCGGTCTAGTGCCTTCCATGCCTCACCATTGGACGGGTGCGTCATGACTCCATTGTTCTCACGCTCACCTTCTTTGTGCCATCTCATGTGTTTGGCCGTTTTTTTTTTGAAAGTAACAGCCACTTCAACCTCGGTGTCACATGTAAGTAACGAAGCTGCTTACGTGCGACTTCCGTCGTCACAGTATTACCATCGTTATTAACAACTTCGACAAACCTCTGTTGACCACATTTCAAATATTTGTTCTCAGTGGCATGCTCTCTCCAGAAAAGCATGCAGTTGTCCGGACAAACATCAATCTTTTCGTGCTTCATACCGAGACTGGAAAGAATTTTCTTCGAGTTGTACATATCCTTAGGCACTTTTTTGGGTTGTGGAAGGGCATCTTTGAAAAAATTGATGAGCATGTTGTAACAATTGTTAGAAAAGAAGAACTTAGACTTAATTCTCATAAGTCTAGTCACAAAATTAAGGATTGACATTTTAGTGTGTCCATGCATTGCCTCTTTTGAATCTTTGAGACGTTTGAAGAACTCTTTAACCTCTACTGTTTGAGGATCTTCTGTAAGCTCTGGTCGTATAGCTTCCAGCATCTCATCCATCATATCAACCTCTGTGACATCATCATTGTCCGCTTCCACTTCTTGTATAGCTTGAGAAGCCGTCTCGCCGTGGAAGTTCCACAACTCATAATGTGACACGTAACCATTTTGACACAAGTGCATCGTAAGTTCCACTTTCTCCAAAAACATTCTGTTTCGACATTTTGTACATGGGCACCGCGCCTTATCGCTATTTGACAACGAAAAAGCTCGTTCCACAAAAGCTTTTGTCTTGGCGTACCACTCATGTGAGTGACCACCAGTTCTGCTCTTCCAGCCAGTATACATCGAACTGCGGTATTCACCCATGTTTGGCTCTGCAGTTTAACGCGAAAGAAATTGTCGTTAATGTATTATTATGTTATGTCACGGCCCTACAACCTAGGCAGATAGATCCTAAACCCACCCAAGAGTGACCGAGCGGAGCGTGCTCATGATGAGACGCGTGATCCGGATTCGAACGAAATTTCGGCAGCATAACCCCGTTGTTCTCCACTGCACGCCCAAAAATGGTGCAGCAGATAACAACAAGGTTACGCCACCAAAATCTCGTCCAAATCCGGACCCGCGTCTCGTCACAAGCCACGCCCCCTCGGTCACTCTAAGGCTGTCCAAAAAGGGACAATTCCAAACATGCACGTCTCACATGCCAATGGCATGTGAGACGTGCCGATCCGAAACGGGTAATACATTGTTATAGGTTACAATGCTCATTTTCATTTTGAGGTCATTTAAGAGAGAGGAAAGAACTAGAGAAAGAGTGAGAGGAAAGTTGGTCTTAGATGACAATTCCACATCCATGTGGAGTAGGGTATTAAGCTCCACATCCAGTTGGTCTTAGAGAGTAAGTTATGCCCCATCAAAGCTCGCCGTTAACTTAAGATGACTTTAGTGTTAGCTCATCATACTTTATGCCCAGTCTGGACCCGCCGTTATCTTACGACGGCTTTAGGGTTAGCTGCTGTAAATAGATCAGAGATGAAACCACTTCGTCGGGGTACGCCATCCACGCGCAGGTGCTTGCCATCCTCACCGTCGTCGTTCGCCTTCGTGCCCGTCTACACGCATATTTTACCTTACCACTAAATGGGCCTTGTCGGGCCTTGTCAAGCCGGTCCGAAGCCCATTTATGTATATATAGTACTTAAGCACTCAAGCAATCAAAATTAAAATTGTAACCATTATTCAAAAAACTAAGAAATTCAAATAAACCTAAACATAACAATTATCCATTGTAATTCATCAATTTATCAACTCAATTCTGACATAAGCAATTCAATTCAATTAGATTAAAGCTAAACATAAGCAATTCAATTCTAACCATAATTCTAAGCATAACAAATAAGCATAAAAATTCATCAATTGTAATTCATCAATTTATCGACTTAGTTCTAACATAAGCATAGTAAACATTATTCGCACTGTGTATACATTTTAACCCTAAACCATGCATGATTCCCTATTGTGTATATATATAATTTGTAGGAATAATTCCCTATTCTGCATATGAATTTTAAAATGAAAAAAAACCCGAGCTCACCTTGGTGTGTCGGAGGCGTCGGGGGCGCAGCAGACGGGGGCGGTGACAGACCGGGGGCGGCGACGCGCCTCGGGGTCGTGGCGGCGCCGCAGGGGCGGGGCCAGGGGCGAGAGCAGGGGCGGCAACGTCGGGGCGGCGGGGCGTCAACGGCGGGCAGGCGGGGCGGCGGGGCGTCAGTCGGTGGCGGCGTCGATCGACGGCGGCGTTGTGAAAGCGATCGAGGCGGCGCGGGGAAAATGAACAGGCGCGCGTGTGCACGCGGCTCGCGCGGTTAGGTTAAATCAACAACTTACGTCGGCTGTGGTTATTTACGTCGTCCGGCATCAAGACCGACGTAAGTAAAGGTTAACCTACATCAGTTATTCAACTTACGTCGGCTACGGGCCATGGCCGACGTCAGTATCCGTTTATTGCTATCGGTTCTTTTATTTACGTCGGCCATGGGATAGGAGCCGATGTAATTTATTTAACTTACGTCGGTTACCAGGAACCGACGTAAGTAACTTAATTACGTCGGCTGGCGCACATAAGTTGCGGTGGCCAACGTAATTGTTAGTGTTTCCTGTAGTGATCTTTGAGTGTGGATCTCAAGCAATTGAAGGTCGCCAGTTCCGAATACAAAAACCGTATCAGTTCCGAGCGCCTTGTCAGGGTGCCGCCTTTGGGTTTCCCGCCACCCATCATGACAACGGTTCGCTTGGGGTAATAACCTCGATCTCTTCGTTGGAGTGGCCCCGGGCCCATTCGTCATTGATGGGGTAGATTTTTGAAATGTGACCCTACTCTCGTTGCGGTTTCCATCCAAGCATCGCAGAGTCTTACTTAAGAAGGAAAGTATGCACAATTTGAGGACTCTTTACGCTTTCAATCAAACTCGCACTCAGAGCGTCCCAAACTTCGCCTAGCTTTCCCTTCCTTTGCTCCACTTAGCTGCGATGGAGTTGGGTCTTCCCAAGAGCCGCATCCAGAGCAAAGACAATCTGATGATGGTCCGGACCTTCATGGGATGATCCAGTGACTCATTCAACCACCTACTCCACACCGGCAAGCTCCCTTTCAATAAGGACCACAGCGGGGAGATGGTGTAGTTTTCGGCATACGCCTTGATGGGACTGATCCCACCATTCTCAAGCTTCATCCTGATGCTGTTGGACTTCTAAGGTCTCCAACTGCATCACCTTGGCCCGCACTCCCTTCTACTCGTCGCCACCTTTGTCCACTTCTGTGAGATGTGGGTGGGCGTGCCTCCATGCGTTGAATTGTTCTGAACCTTCTTCACAGCCCATACCACTAACAAGGGGACATAATTGGTTTGCTTCTATTACTTCGTGAAGCGCAAGAACTGCCCCTTCAAGTACTTGAAGTCGTTCCCTCGAGCAAATGGGA
Source organism: Tuctoria greenei (assembly GCA_036927565.1). NCBI lineage: Eukaryota > Viridiplantae > Streptophyta > Magnoliopsida > Poales > Poaceae > Tuctoria > Tuctoria greenei. The sequence goes on along the minus strand of JAYESD010000007.1, from coordinate 66,477,915 downwards.
TGACTGGAAGAAAGATTGGATCGTCATTGCAGTGGATGAGCACGACAGGTTGGAGCTACCTCAGGGACTCCCCAACGTCGACACCGAGGCCTGGAACATAGTTCCGAAGTTGTCGGATGCGTTCATGCCTGTCCTGACCAGGATCCGATAATGCGTGGAGGGCGGAGTGACCCATTTCAGATTGTCTTCGGAAATTTCTTGGTCAACTGGTGGGCTCTGCTGAGGAAGAGGAAGAAGCTCGCCTGGGCTCTCAACAGCGTGATGGATGACGACCAGATTGAAATCGGTCTGAAGTCCAACTTGGATGACGAAGCTCTGAAGCTTAATCTTAAGAAATTTCTGCATGGGTTAGTCGACGGTAACGACTTGGCTCTGTCGGTTGCTTTCCTGCCCTTGAAATTGATTCCAGATATCAGCAGGGAGCTCCAGAGGAAGATGCCGGCGCTAGACGACCTTGGCGAGGTAGAACAATGTCGGACCTCCAGGGTTGTAATTCTTGGAGCTTCCAAGTAGGTGGCCACCTCTGCTTCAAGCCAGAGGGTTGAAGACATCAGCAAGGGCAAGGGCAAAGAGCCAGCAGAACCCTCCAGCTGGAAGAGGAAGCTGAATCATGCTGATGGGAGGTCCGTCAGGCCTGCTCCATCTACAACGGCCCCTTCTCCCCGGCGAGGGAGGTCTTCTACGGCTACACCTTCTCTGGCACAAGCGTCTCTGAGAGGCGCTAGCTCCAGATAGTCAACACCGGCCTCAGTGCCGGCTAAGAGCTCCAGGCCTGGGAGTTCTTCTCGGCCAAGAGAAGTTCCGGTCGATAAGACTCTGGCTGCCGCAAGTGGTCCCCAGTTGAGTTCCCAAGTTTTTGTCTCACCAGACTTGGTGGGCTTTGGTTCCAGGCCTCAGAAGGAGAGGTTCCGCGGTGACTGGGGCGGTAGCATCCCTAGGTAAGCATTGTGCGCTTGCCTGAAAATGCTAATCTTGTTTCTTTTTGTTTCTTTAATCTCCTCATCCCTTTGTTTTTAGGGTGTCAAGAAAGAAGTCAGGGACTTCTGCATCTGTTGCAGTGACAGTGGTTGCGTATGCCGAAGCTCCAGCTTCGACCATTGAGCCACCTCCTCAAGTGGTGGCAGAAGTCACGGCAGCTCCAGGGCAAGCTATCGTGGATTTGGATTCAGAGTCCTCGTCCGAAGCTCCCATGGTAGCACCGGACCGCCGGGGAGAAGTTGAAGATGTACATCTGGTAACAGTGCCGGAGGCTGATTCTCTAGTGCCAGAGCTGGAGATGTCAGAAGCTCTGACCTTTGAGCCGGAAGTCATCGAAGCCCTGGCCGCTGAGCCAGAGGCAATTGAAGCCCCAACTATCGAGCCGGAGATGATTGAAGCTACGGCCCTTGGGCCCGATGTTATTGAAGGTCCGACTGTTGAACCGGAAAGACATGATGCTCCGATAGTTGAACTGGAAGTGGCTGACGTGTCGGCTCCTGATCCAATGGTCTTAGGGGCACCGGATGAAGCCCCAACCGTGTTGGAAACTCCCGTAGTAGCGCTAGAGATAGTTGCTCCAGAGGTGCCGGGCCAGACTCAGAGCAGCATGAAGAAGTGGCAGCAGGTTCTCCACACTCGAGACCGGCAACTGAAGGCCCGAAATCAGTTCCTTCGACTACTGCTCCAGAGGTGGGAGTTTCCTTAGTGGGTTCTTCCTCTGCTGCTACTGAAGGGCTTCTAGAGAGCGGTCCCGGCACTGCAGAAACTCAGCAGTACACACTTGTTGAGTGGAACCCCCTGGAGCCAGCAGAGTTGACCCCAACAGGCCTAGAGCCTATTCCCCTGGCATTGTCCATAGACAACGCCTGCTCGAGCCTTCGACAAGTTCAGCTTGCCTTTGATCATGAGAGCAAAGCCCTGGAGGAGGAGCGCAACACCTTAAGGCGTTGGCGTAACAGGCTCCATTTTGAGATCAGACTTGCTCAGACAAGGCTTGCTGACCAGAAGGAGTGGGTCAAGAGGGAAACGAACCGGATGGAATACTGGGACAAGCTGCTGGAGGAGAAGGAAGTTGTCGTCAGGGCTCTCGACACTAACTCTAGGGAGATCCTTGAGCAAGCCAAGGAGAGGAGTGATGCCACTGATGAGCATCACGAAAACCTCAATAAGTTAAACGAGGTCCACCTAAAGCGCCGAGCGGATCTTGAGGCGAGGGAAGCAAAGCTCCCAGAACAGCAGGAGGATCTTTTGAAGAGGGAGGAGGAGCTCGCCCAGAAGCTAACTTTGGGAGAGCAAAATTTGATGGATTGCTCAAAGAAGTTTAAGCAGTGGAGTGAAGAGGAAAAAGAGAGGTACTGGAAACTGGGGCAGGAGCTCTCAAAAAGAGAAGCTGATGTTCCCACCAGGGAAGGGAAAGTGAGAGGTAGGGAAAAAGACTTAGCGGAAAGGCGGAACCGCATCCACCTACAAGAGACGGAGCTAACCGATCGCGAGAAGCAAGTTGCTGAGAATATGCGACAGCATTCCAAAGTGGTCGAGCACCTCGCTCGGGAAGGTTCGGAGCTTGCAGCCGCCCGGAGGTCACTAGAGGAGCTGCGGAACTTGAGGGAGACGGAGTCCGTTCAAGTGTGGGACTTCTTGGGGCGAGCCAATGACGTGCTGACACCAATAGGCTTCAGTCCTGTACATCCAGACAATCTAGAGCTGGACTTCGACCGAGCGCTAGTGGCCCTCAATGTTGTTGGCGGCAAACTCGACGCGATGGGCGATGCCATTGTAGACCAGCTGGAGACAGAGGGGAAGTATTTAGCTAGGAACATCGCAGAATATGTGCTGATGTGCTATGTGAGCCAAGACCCCCAATTATTCCTGGACCCGGTGCTCAAGGGTCCCGTTGCTGAAGAGGAGGACGCCGCCAAGGCCAGCATCCAGGAAGTTGCCAAGGAAGTCGCCTCATTCTTCCACGGGACTTAGATACTCCGGTAGCTAGGACTTTTCTCTTTTGTCCTCTGCTGTAATCCCAATTTTGTAATCCAATGCTTCAAATTAATGAAATCCACTTTGCCATGAATTTCACTTTATTATTATTTTGTCTTCAATATACTATGCTCTGTCTTGTTGTGATTGTGGCCTAGAGGGGGGTGAATAGGCCTTTTTGAATTTTGTCAGAATCTGCAACACTTAAAAACCAGATTAAATCTGGAGATATCGGAATAGACCGATCGAGTGCGGATTAGTCCGGTGTGTACCGACTAGGCTAATCAAATTTGATCGATTAACTTGATTCTAGGATGTAAGTAGCGAAATAATACTTGTAATTTAAGTGTTGCACAAATATAAACTAGGGTGTATCAAAATTTAATCTTAAACTCAATGTTTCAATGTAAAGTGAGCACGATTAATCGAAACCCTAGATGTATATATGAAATGTAAGAACAATGGGCGCAAAGAAATAACACAATGATTTTATCCCGTGGTTAGGTTCCCACAGAGGCAACCTACGTCCATGTTAAGGAGTCCACGAAAGGATCGGGTCTTCTCCAACCCTACCCTCGTCGGATCGCCACGAAGGCCAATACTCTTCACTTATCATAAAGGGTAAATAACCAAATTCAAGTGGCCTTCTCACACATTGAGGGCCCCCAAGATTACAACAAGAACTCCAACAAGAACACACTCGAAAGATTACAATGAAAATCACAGGAGTGTGTTAGGGAATCAAACCAAGATCTCAATGAGTGATGAACCGTGTCTCTCCAATGTTCCAAAGTGTATCCTCACGGGATTAATTTTTGTTGATTTTGATTTCGTGGAGAGATGTGTTTTTGAGGCTCTTGGGAGGTGTGATGGCGCAGGAGTTCGAGAGAGGTAAAAGTTGGGCAGCGCACATCTATTTATATGGGGTTTCTAAAAGTGACTGTTAGGGTTTAGGAATATCGGACTAGTCCGTGGTGGACACTGGACTAGTCCGGTGTGCTGTGTGTAGCAAACCCTAGGTGTCCCGAAATATTGAACTAGTCCGGCTAGAAGCGGACTTGTCCGATTTCGCTTCTTGAAATCATCGGACTAGTCCGATAATCATCAAACTTGTCTGGATCAGTGAAACCCTAAGTGAATTGGGTGACAAGTCCGCACTTGGAGGACTTGTCTGATTTAGGTCAGAGGGTTTTTGGACGAGTCCATGCCAATATCGAACTTGTCTGAATTTCATCAGAATGATATCGGACTAGTCCGTTGTGTGATCGGACTTGTCCAATTTTGTGCAACTTGTGAAGTGTTTTTAGGACTAGTCCGCACTGGGGAGGACTAGTCTGATTCTAGTCAGAGAGATATCGGACTAGTCCATGGTGATATCGGACTTGTCCGATCTTGTGCAGAAAGATATCGGACTAGTTTGGTGTCAGTCGAACTAGTCTGGTCCTGTATAAACTTGTGAAATGTGTGTGATAATTTGTGCTTGAGATCTTGGGGTGTGTTTCCTTAACACACTCCATACACAATGATTTACTACACTTGTTGCTTGAGCTCTTTTCCACATTGCTCCTCATTCTCCCTTCTTTTTGGCACCTTGCTTATTTCTCATTTGAACCTGTGCTCATCTCAACAAAGTTGTTAGGATCTCATTTGCTTGTCATAAATCATCCAAAATCCACAAGGGATTCCTAGATGCACTTTCAATCTCCCCCTTTTGGTGATTGATGTCAACCAATTGAGATTTCACAAAATATGATAAAAAGTTGAGATTTTCATAAAGTGTGCACATATGAGTCTAAAATACATCAAGAAATGAAAACATGATCCATATGTGCATTCTTTATGGTGGGATGCAGAACTAAGTGTATGGAAGCAATAATTATGATGAGAATGACATAATTGACATCAACACATCAACAACAAGCATATATGTCATTCTTGAAGCAAAATCATAGATTTCATCAATTACTTCGTAAGTAGTTCAAAACATTGCATCACAGGACCATAAGTATCATAAGAGCATATTAAAAGTTTTACAAACCACAAAATAGACAAAAAGCAGAAAAAAGAAGCTCTCCTCGCATCCTACAGCTAAGACATAAGATCTAAGACTCCCCCTCAATCTCTCCCCCTTTGGCATCAAGACACCAAAAAGAAGGAGAGGAGGGACCTAAAGTCTTCAAGCCTCACTGTCGGTCCTCCCATCGTCTTCATCTTCATCTTCGGGTTGATAAGGAGGAGGAACGAAGCCACTCGAGCCCCCAATTCCAAAATAGGCAACCTCAGAGGGAGTCAAGGGCCCGAGCTCGATGTAGTCAGAGTCGGAGTCATCAAAAATTACTGGAGATCCAATGGGTTCGATGTCCAGTTTTTGGCAAATCCGCTTCACATTTTCCTTGACATACTTCATGTCAGCCTTCTTCTCTTGTTAAGCTTATGGGACTTCACCTCAGCCTTATTGCAGGAGGCAAAAATAGGAGCCAGGTACTTGAAGATGCCACTTGCAGATCCCTTTTTGAGGAGCTGCCCTAGTGGCAATGGCAGCCCCGGCATCTCCACTTGCTCTCGCCGAAGCCTCTACACTAGAAGCAGGAGAGGCAGCAACTTGAACATTTGCTTGTTGAGGCTTCTGAGGCCTCAATGGTGTGTGCTCCACATCTTTGACGAATTCAATGCCTGTGACCTTCTCAATCATGAACACGAGGTAGGGGCATAGCCACAGGATCCGTTTGGGGTGCTAGAGATGTTGACCATATCGTTCAAGATATAGTCAAACACATCAAACTTACGGTCCTTGCTTATGACCTTCATCAAGGTCCGGAGATAGCCCTGTACACTCCCTGCATCCCCATCCTTCGGGGCAATTGTCTTCCTCAGCACTCTGTTAAGCACCACAAAGAAGGGCTTCATGTTCTTTGTGGAGGGAGGATTGAACTTCAGTGATCGGTCATATAGGAACTTCATCCTATCCTTTTCCAAGACCCCAAGGTTGTGGATCACCAGTAAGTTGTTGTCGGTGTTCTCCAGGTGGAGGAGACTGGTGAACTCATCGCATGTAATGGTGTACTTGGACCCGTGAGTCATGCAAGTCACCCGCTCCTCCTCATCACTGGCAAAGTGACAAGTAGCTTAGAACTGAGCTATCACTTTGTCATTCCAGTTGTACTTGAAGGCGAAGAGGTCCTTTAAGCCATGTCTCTTAGCTGCCTCGATCACCTCATCAAAGGCGGAGCATCTCTTCCTCTCAAGATGTGCCCAATCTATCCACTGACTGCGCACCAATGGGTTCTTCGTCTGGAGGTAGACGGACTTGTAAAAGTCTGCATGGAAGTTTCTCCAGAATCTTCCGTCTGCAGCCTGCCTGGATTGGCTGTAGCAATCCAAACTCCTGAACTTTGCAGCTGAGTCACTGCCCTTCCCATTGAACATTTCCTCTATGGGATCCCGAGCCCCTTGCTTCGGAGCTGACATCTTTAGAGGGCCAATCGGGCCCATTGCGATCCCTTTGCCTTTCCCTTTTGCTTGGCGAGCACTTGCCGAGCTACGGCCACCACAAGCGGAAGCCCTATAAGCAGGCACCTTGCGTCGAGCCACTCTTTTTTGAGACTGAGGAGGGGAGGGGGGTGACTCGGAAGGGCGCTTCTTGTTCTGGCTCGTCGAGGACCGAAGGAGGGCTTCTTGGTACATCCCGACTTTGAAGTCAGAAACTTCGTCGTGAGAGTTCGACATGCCCTGAGAATGGATTGTACAAGATATGGATGAGAATGGATAACAAGTAATTGCATTGAGGAATTAAAAGGTTATGTTTGAATAGGAAAATCAGAGAAGTCCAGTGTACAAGCACGAACTAGTCCGGGTGACCGGACTTGTCCGTTCATGGACCGCACTAGTCCGGCATTCATCCTCAAGAACCTTAATCATGAGACAAATGGAGTCGCTCAATGCAAAACTAGCCTAACAGCAATGTAATACATCAAGGACACTAGTATTAGGTGAAAGAAGCTAGGCTATTCGATCAACAATGAAGAAAATGGAGATTTCTAGTGTTTGGGGTAAAAATCACCGAAAATTGCTTGAAACTCGGAGAGGAGGGTGTTGAAGGGCGGACAAGTCCGTGGACTTCAGTCTCTAAGCAAAGGAGCTTGATTTCCACCCAAACTTGGAGCTTTTTGATGAAAGAGTCGCCAAATCACCTTGGGGAGCTCGAGCGTGGAGAGAGAAAGCTTGAGGCAAGTGTGGGGGGTGGAAATTAGGGTTTGGCGGCGGCTAGGGTTATTGACACGAAAAATCGGACAAGTACGAAAATGATCGGACTAGTCCGAACTTTTCCACAGGCTATATCGGACTAGTTTGTGGTCTGACAGACTAGTCCGGCCTAACCGGCGCTCTGCGGACTAGTCTGCATGGGCGTAGTAGTATGGAACCACAGACTAGTCCGTGGTCACCAGGGAAGAACTTCTTATCCCATTTGTATTTACTCGAAGGTACTTATTTAGAAAATAGGGAGGCAAATCAAATCAAATAATCTTGATGAATAGGACCAGTAAGCAAACAACAATCAAGCAATGACCATAATTCACCAAGATCTAGTAATTGACATAGTTTTTTGGAGAAAATTGAGAGAGATGATTTTCACAATCCAATCAACATATTTTGAGAAATTCATACAGGTATGCAAATTTTCAAGCCACATTCGGAGCATCAAGGATGTTTAGTTCATATTGAAGCTCGCAAAAACGTATTTCATCAAGTGGCTTGGTGAATATGTCGGCTAATTGCTTTTTAGTGTTAACATGGGAAATTGATATATCTCCTTTCATGGAGTGGTCTCTCAATAAGTGATGCCGGATGTCTATGTGTTTGGTTCTAGAGTGCTGAACTGGATTATGGGAATATTTAATGGCACTCTCATTATCACAAAGGAGTGGAATGTGGTTCATATTGTAACTGTAATCCCTTAGAGTCTGTCGCATCCAAAGGAGTTGAGCACAACAACTCCCGGCTGCAACATACTCCGCTTCGGCTTTGGATAGGGCAATGGAGTTTTGTTTCTTGGAGGACCAAGAAACTAGGGATCTCCCTAGGAATTGACATGTACCGGAGGTACTTTTTCTATCTAATTTGCATCCGGCATAATCTGCATCAGAGTAACCAATGAGATTTAATTTTGAACCTTTTGGATACCAAAGACCAAGGTTGGGTGTATGAACTAAATATCTCAACATCCTTTTTACGGCTGTCAAGTGACAGTCCTTAGGATTGGCTTGAAATCTTGCACACAAACATACACTCAACATAATGTCTGGCCCAGATGCACATAAATAGAGTAGAGATCCAATCATGGAGCTATATACCTATTGATCGACGCTAGGTCCATCTTCATTGAGATCCAAGTGCCCATTCGTTCCCATGGAAGTCTTTATGGGCTTCGCCTTGTCCATTCCAAACTTCTTGAGTATGTCTTGAGTGTACTTAGTTTGGCTAATGAACGTCCCTTCCTTTTGTTGCCTCACATAGAATCCCAAGAAGTACTTTAGCTCTCCCATCATAGACATCTCAAACCGATCTGTCATAATTTTACTAAACTCATCAAAAAAAGATTTGTTAGTTGAACCAAAGATTATATCATCAACATAGATTTGACAAACAAAGAGATCATTGTCAAAGTTCTTTTTAAATAATGTATAATATACTTTACCGATCTTAAAGCCATTTTCAATTAAGAAATCGCTAAGATACTCGTACCAAGCTCTAGGAGCTTGTTTGAGGCTGTAGAGAGCCTTACGCAATTTAAATACGTGGTCGGGGAACTCTTCATCTTCAAACCCGGGGGGTTGCTCAACATACACCTCCTCCTTGATTGGTCCGTTGAGGAAGGTGCTTTTCACATCCATTTGATAGAGCTTGAAATCATGGTGAGCAGCATATGCAAGTAATTTTCTAATAGACTCAAGTCTAGCTACGGGAGAAAAGGTTTCATCAAAATCCAAACCTTCGACTTGTGAATACTCTTTGGTTACAAGTCGTGCCTTGTTCCTTGTCACCACCCCGTGTTCGTCTTGTTTGTTGCAGAAGACCCATTTGGTGCCGACGATGTTGGATTTGGGTCTTTCGACTAGTTCCCACACCCCGTTTCTTTGGAAATTGTTAAGTTCTTCTTGCATGGCCACTACCCAATCTGGATCCTTCAATGCATCCTCAACATTGCGTTGTTCGAAAAAGGACACAAGTGAGTAATGCTCACAAAAATTAGCTATGCGAGATCTAGTAGTTACTCCCTTTTGGATGTCGCTGATGATGTTGTCGATTGGGTGATCCCTTTGGACGCATTGGTGTACTCTTGGGTGTGGTACTTGCTGTCTTGAATCTTTATGATCATCTTATTCTCCCCCTAAATGGTTGCCCTCATTGACTTGTTGATCATCTTCACATTCTTGAAGTTGATCTTGTATGGAAGCTCCCCCTTGATCATTGGTCTCCTCTTGTTGTTCGTTTTCCTCGTGCATATGTAGAGGTGGCTCTTGTGGTCGAACTTCGCCTAACGCCATTCTTCTCGATGCTTGACAAGGAGCTTCTTCTTTATCTAGCACACATGGATCAACTAGCTCCTTTTGGGAGCCATTAGTTTCATCGAACACTACATCACGTGCTACTTCAACAAGTCTGGAGGTGTTGTTGTAGACACAATATGCGAAAGTGTTCGAATCATAACCAAGCAAGAAACCTTCATCGGACTTTGAAGCAAACTTTGAAGTCCAAGGCTTCTTGTTCAAAATATATCATTTGGAAACGAAAACTCGAAAATATGAAATATTAAGCTTGTTACCGGTGAGTAGCTCATAGGATGTCTTCTTGAGTGGTCGATGAAGATAAAGTCGATTTATGGCTGTGCAAGCGGTGTTGATCGCTTCCGCCCAAAATCGATCAGAAGTCTTGTACTCATCGAGCATTGTTCTATCCATCTCTATGAGGGTTCGGTTCTTCCTTTCGCCAACTTGTGCTTTATGCCTTCTTCATCTAGGTACTCCTCCACTTGTGTGTTCTTGAACTCCGTGCTGTTGTTGCTTCGAATGTTCTTGATTGTTAATGAGAATTCATTTTGATCTCGCGTGAAGAACTTCTTGAGTATTCCTTGTGTTTCTGACTTATCATGTAAAATGAAAACCCAAGTGAAGCAAGAAAAATCATCAACAACTACTAAACCATATTTGTTACCGCCGATGCTTATGTAGGCAATTGGACCGAATAAGTCCATGTGAAGTAGCTCGAGTGATCTTGTTGTAGTCATGACGTTCTTCGCGGGATGGGGTGCTCCAACTTGCTTCCCGGCTTGGCATGCGCTACAAGGCCTGTCTTTCTCAAAAACAACATCCTTCAAACCTCGGGTGTGATCGCCCTTGAGGAGTTTTTGAAGGTTCCTCATACCAACATGTGCTAGTCGTCTATGCCACATACAACCCATGTTGGTCTTTGCAATCAAGCATGTGTCAAGTTTGGCTTTATCTTTGTTGAAGTCAACAAGGTAAAGCTTTCCATTTAACATACCCTTGAATGCAATGGAACCATCACTCCTCCTAGAGACGGTCACACCTCATTAGTGAACAGACAATTATAACCTTTGTCACATAATTGAGATATGGACAGAATGTTATAATCTAAGGAATCAACATGTAATACATGAGAAAGAGTGTGTTGTGGTGATATGGCAATTTTACCGGTACGGAGCACCTTTCCTTGACTATTGTCTCCAAAATAGATGCCCTCGCTTGGATCCTCATTTGCTTCATACTCAACGAACATCCTTCTTTCTCCGGTCATATGGTTGGTGCAGCCACCGTCTAGCACCCATTTAGATCCACTGGAGGAGTAGGCCTGTAAAAACAAATTATGCCGTGGTTTTAGATACCCAAGCTTGCTTGGGTCCTTTTAGGTTAGTCACAAGGGATTTGGGCACCCACACATGAGAGTTGGTGTTGCCATGGCATGGCCCAACATAATGAGAATAAACTTTGCCAAAATTACTTCTCATTAAGACATACGATGCATCAAAAGTTCTAAATAGCAATTGTTGTTGTTTATACACAGGACTAGTCTGGGAGATCAGACATGTCTGGAGGACTGGACTTGTCCGGATCCGGACCGGACTAGTCCGGTGATCATGCGTGTTGGATTCATTAATTTTGGATTTTCCAGTTTGAGAGAGTCTTCCCTTTACAAAGACATTGCTCTCATTGTTATTCTTATGGCTTATAGCATGTCGCTTTTCACCATAAGAGTAACCAATGCAATATTTGACATTTGGAGGTCGCATGACCAAGTATGGACTACGTGCATATTTGATCTTCTCCTTGTCAAATATGACATTTTGTGAAGGATGCTTGTCCTTGGTAGAGGTTGACTTGTCTTTCAAACTGGTGTCAACTTTACCACATGTACAAGTAGAAGTAACTTCAGTTTTAATGGCTTGAGAAGGTGAACTTCAAGAGGATGAAGGGTCACCTTGCTTGAGTGACTCAACTTGCACTTCAAGGATCTTGTTAGCCTTGATTAGGTTAGCAAGTTCTTCCTTGATTGTAGCATTTGAGTCGCTTAACTCCAAGCAAGCTTCCTTGCTTGAAGCTAATTCAAGCTCTAGTGACTTGCTTCGCTCCTTTTCAAGTTCTAGAAGCTTGTCAAGTTCAAAATATTCCTTCTTTTGGTAGATAATCATGTCTTCTTGATGATGTATCAACCTCTCCTTCTCAACAAGTTGATCAAGTAAAATTTCATTTTTGTGGTTGTTTTCTTATCTAGTCCGATGAGCATGTCTTCATTATCGCTAGCAATTTCACTATCACTAGAATAGGAATGTACGGAATAGAGTTGTGTTGTTACCTTGCATTTACCTTCCTTTGCCATGAGGCAAGTGTCGTTCCCCTTCCATGCGCTGAGTGTAGGGAAGAGAGTGGACTTCTTGGATGTCTTTTTGATGGCTATCGTAGCAATCTCTTCTTCTGATGATGATGAGGACTCATCATTTGAGTCCCACTCATTCTCTATATGCGCTTGTTCGGCTTGTTTCTTCTCCTGAAGAATTTCTTGGGTTGAGGCTTTGCTTCTTTGCTCTTCTTCTTATTCTCTTCATATGGGCAATCAACTATAAAGTGGATATACTCACCACAATTATAGCATGCCCACCTCAACTTTGGCTTTGATCTTTCCTTGTACTTTCCTTCACTTGATTTAGCGCCTTGTCTCTTCTTCATCATCTTCTTGATTTTCTTCATGAATAGTATCATGTCATCTTCATCCAAGTCACTGCTTTCATCATCATCGTCTTCTTCTAGTTGAGATTCTCGAGCTTCTTTAGACAAGGGCTTAAGGGTGGACTTTAGAGCGACCCCTTTCTTCTTTGCTGAGGTGAGGTCGGCAATTTCCTTAACATGTTGAGCTTGTTTTTCCATCATTTCAATGTTGATGATTTTCCCAAGTAGCTCATGCGCGGTCATCTTCTTGTATCCAGGGCTTTCTCGTATCATTGAGCATAAGGTGACATTGCGAGGCACGAAGGTTCTAAGGATGAGCTTCACTACCTCGTGGTTTTTACACTTCTTGCTTCCGTATGCTCGCACCTTGTTGATGAGTGTCTTTAATCGGTTGTACATGTCTTGTGGCGACTCATCTTCTTCGATTGTGAACCTTCCCAGCTCGCCTTCAATCATCTCGATCTTCGATTCTCGCACATGACGATCGCCTTCATGTGCGGTTTGCAATGTATCCCATATTTCTTTTGCGATCTTGAGTCGATCCACTTTTGTAAACTCATCACGGCTGAGCGATGAAGTGATGACTGCAGCAGCTTGCGCATTTCGATGGATGGCCTGTTCTTGACTAGGTGTGAGCTCCTCATCATCATCTGGGATATCTATTCCCGTGCATACTATGTGCCACAAACTTGGGTTGAGAGAAATCAAATGCATTTTCATGTTTTTCCTCCACATTGAGTAGTCATTGCCGTCAAAATGTGGGGCTTTTCCAAGTGGAATGGATAGATAATGATTGTTGTTAGAATTTAAGCGATCATAGTTAAAAGGATATCGGGAGTAGTCGGTGTGACTACTCCCCTTCTTTTTCTTCTCATCTTCGATTTTTACCTTTCCCTTGGAAAGGGTTTTCTTTCTTAGGAGTGCCTGTTCCAGCATCTCCTCATCGTCATCCTCGAAGTCTTGAATGGCTTCGAGAAGCTTCTCCAATTTCTGGTTCTTGTCCTCATCATCCTTCTCTTGGTTGTTGCTCTTGTGTACGTCCTTCATGTCCGACATGATCTCTTCGAGTGATTAGTCTCCTTTTGAAGAACCCTGCTCTGATACCAATTGAATGTGGCCTAGAGGGGGGGTGAATAGGCCTTTTTGAATTTTTTCGGAACCTGCAACACTTAACAACCAAATCAAATCTCGTGATATCGGACTAGTCCGGTGTGTACCGACGAGGCTAATCAAATTTGATCGATTAACATGATTCTAGGATGTAAGCAGCGGAATTATACTTGTAATTTAAGTGTTGCACAAATATAAACTAGGGTGTATCACAATTTAATCTTAAACTCAATGTTTCAACGTAAAGTGAGCATGATTGATCGAAACCCTAGATGTATATATGAAATGTAAGAACAATAGGCGCAAAGAAAGAACACAATGATTTTATCCCGTGGTTCGGTTCCCATAGAGGCAACCTACGTCCATGTTGAGGAGTCAAAGAAAGGACCGGGTCTTCTCCAACACTATCCTCGTCGGATCGCCACGAAGGCCAATCCTCTTCACTTATCACAAAGGGTAAATAACCAAATTCAAGGGGCCTTCTCACACGTTGAGGGCTCCCCATGATTACAACAAGAACTCCACCAAGAACACACTCGAAATATTACAATGAAAATTACAGGAGTGTGTTAGGGAATCAAACCAAGAGCTCAATGAGTGATGAACCGTGCCTCTCTAATGTTCCAAAGTGTATCCTCAAGGGATTGATCTTTGTTGCTTTTGATTTCATGGAGAGATGTGTTTTTGAGGCTCTTGGGAGGTGTGATGGCGCAGGGGTTCGAGAGATGTAAAAGTTGGGCCATGCACATCTATTTATATGGGATTTCTAAAAGTGACCGTTAGGGTTTAGGAATATCGTACTAGTCTGTGGTGGACACTGGACTAGTCCGGTGTGCTGTTTGTAGCAAACCCTAGGTGTCCCGAAATATCGGACTAGTCTGGCTAGAAGCGGACTTGTCCGATTTCGCTTCTGAATATCTTCGGACTAGTCCGATAATCATCAGACTTGTCTGGATCAGTGAAGCACTAAGTGAATTGTGTGACATGTCCGCACTTGGAGGACTTGTCCGATTTAGGTCAGAGGGTTTTTGGACTAGTCCGTGCCAATATTAGACTTTTCCGATTTTCATCAGAATGATATTGGACTAGTCCGTTGTGTGATCGGACTTGTCCGATTTTGTGCAACTTGTGAAGTGTTTTGAGAACTAGTCCGCACTAGGGAGGACTAGTCCGATTCTAGTCACAGAGATATCGGACTAATCCGTGTTGATCTCGGACTTGTCTGATCTTATGCAGGAAGATATCGGACTAGTCTGGTGTCAGTAGGACTAGTCTGGTCCTGTATAAACTTGTGCAATGTGTGTGATAATTTGTGCTTGAGCTCTTGGGGTGTGTTTCCTTAAAACACTCCATACATAATGATTTACTACACTTGTTCCTTCAGCTCTTTTCCACATTGCTCCTCATTCTCCCTTCTTTTTGGCACCTTGCTTATTTTCTCATTAGAACCTGTGCTCATCTCAACAAAGTGGTTAGGATCTCATTTGCTTGTCATAAATCATCAAAAACCCACAAGGGATTCCTAGATGCAATTTCATGTTGGCCCCCTGGTATATGTGCACAATTCAAGTGTGTATATGTACCAAAAGGATTTGACAGTATGTTTATGACTTGAACGCTTCGAACTTATATATTTTAGGTTCGAAGTTTTTATTTCCGACACGTCAACGGCTGGCTCCGTGGGATTGTCGGAGCTTGGTAGCTCCGACAGTACCCTCCATCAACATATGATATATCGACGACTGGTCCCCTTGGAGGATCTCAGAACTTAGTAGCTCCGGCATCGTCCATCGTCACTATATGTTTCTGTTTTTCCTGCGCATTTGAGACAGGGAAAATAGTAAAATTGATCCTCTTGTCTATAAATCACTTGTGACTTATCATTCTTATTTGAGTTCTAGATCCGAAGAAACTCGACATGATAACAAGCATATTGGTATAATTTTTCTGGATCCGCATGCCTTTTTTAGTACTCACCCTTCTACGGTCTGTCGTGATATAGGTAGAGTGGCATACTTAGGGTGCAGGACCAGGCTAAGTCGATAGCACACTTCAAACCTATGTTGGCTTGGCGTTCAGGCAAGTAGACTATGCAGCAATGTTAGTATCCAAAGAGACCATCAATCAAACTTGTAATACATATGAATTACATGGACTAAAACTTAAAAAGAAATGCACAACTTCATTATAGACAAGCAGGGTAAAAAATAATAATTTGATATATCGAGCCTTTTACAGAAAAAATGCACGTGGAGTCTATTTTCACACAACAATTTCTTTCATTATAGGTTTGGATTACAGGGGAAACAAGGAATCACTTAGGGTACATAACAAAACGAAGTGCATCATACATCTTGTACTGACCCCAGGCAGGTAGCTACACTTTTAGTGCTATGACTGTATGAAGTGTACTTAACTTCCCGGACCGTCCTGGAGGGGTCCGGATGTTCTCCCGAATGACCTACCCATCTTTGTGTGGCGACTCTATAACATACATTTCGCGTAATTACAGACTCACCTTCGTGATTCTAAGTATAAAACTTACGGAGGTGCTCGATTTTCCAAGGATTAGGAAGTGGAGTCCCATCCTCAGTTGCCAAGTGAACGCATCCGGGTCGGGATACTTTGATCACTTGGAAAGGACCTTCCCAGTTTGAAGAAAATTTATTCATTCCTTCAAGAGTTAGTATCTTCCAAAGCACCAGGTCACCTTTTTCAAGCTGTCGGTTGCGCACATGCCTTTGATGATAGTGCCGGAGCGCTTGGCGATAACGTGCATTTCGAACAGCTGCTTGGCCCCTTCCCTCGTCGACGAGGTCAAGGTCTTCACGCCGGAGCAGATCCTGCGTGGCTTCATCGAAGGTCCAGACTCGGAGGGATCCCATGGTGATCTCCGGAGAAAGGACTGCTTCAGCTATGTACACCAGGAAGAAGGGTGTTTCTCCAGTTGACCGGTTAGGTGTTGTCCTGTTCGCCCACAATGTGGACGGAAGCTCTTCAGTCTATTTGGCTCCATGCTTTTTCAGGCGCTCATATGTGCGCGTCTTGAGTCCATTTAAAATTTCCTCATTTGCTCTCTTGGCTTGACCATTGCTTGCTGGGTGAGCTACTGAGGCGTAGCTCATTTGTATACTGAGGTCTTTGCAATATTCTTGAAATGCAGCACTTGTGAATTGGGTTCCTTTGTCGGTTATAACTTTTTTTGGAACTATAAATCTGCATATAACGGACTTCAAGAACTTGATTGCTGATTTCTTGTTGATTGTCACAACTGGAGTTGCTTTCGGCCATTTGGTGAACTTGTCAATGGCGACATACAGGAACCTGTAACCTCCGACGGCTTTTGGGAATGGTCCCAAGATTTCCATGCCCCACACAGCGAATGGCCATGTAGGAGGTATCATTTGCAGTGATTGAGCTGGTGTGTGAATTTGTTTGGCATGGAACTGACACGCTTCACATTTTTTACTAGCTCAACCCCATCCTGGAGTGCTATAGGCCAGTAAAAGCCATGTCGGAAGAATTTACCAACCAATGTGCGGGAAGAAGCATGGTTCCCACACTCGCCTCCATGGATTTCCGTGAGGAGCTCCCGGCCTTCTTCCCTTGCAATGCACCGCATTAGGATGCCATTAGCACCGCTCCGGTAGAGATCCCCTTCTACCAACGTGTACCTTTTAGCAATTCAGACAATCCGGTCAGCAGATACACTTTCTTCAGGAAGGATATTGTCTTTCAAGTATCTCTGGATCTCCGAGATCCATGCATCGGGGCTAACTTGAGCTTCTGAGTCTTGCGTGTTGGGTTGCTCGGAGCATCCAACAACACCTACGACCCTTGGTGGATGTCATGGTAACATGGTCACCGGGACCACCAGCTTTGATGTGCTAGTCTCGCCCCCTTTGCTTAGTTTGGCAGGCTGAGCTGCTGGTCTTGACAACCTCCGGATGAAGATTCTATCAAGAGCCATAGCTCTGGTTGAAGCCTTCTTTGAGAGTTTGTCAGCTTCGGCGTTATGAAGGCGATGAACATGGTGGAGATCCAGAACTTCAAAGTCCTTCTGGAGCCTCTGGACTTCAAGGAGATAAGCAGCTAGTTGGGGATTATTACAGCATCATTCACATTTGACTTGTTTGATGATGAGTTGTGAATCACCCTTCACCAACAGTTGTTTGACACCATAAGATAATGCCACCTTGAGTCCGTAGATGAGAGCTTTCGGACTGGCCGTCGCGAATAAGTGGTTATTTGCGACGGCCAACCCTAGGACCATCGCAAATAAAGGAGCCGTCGCAAATAAACACTTATTTGCGACGGCCTGTCAGACGGTCGTCGCAAACAGGCTTTAATTGCGACGACCGTAAGTTGAGGCCGTCGCAATTAAAGCTGCCGTCGCAAATTAGGGCTAATATGAGGACGCTCCGTCCCTGACTCTTCATTCACTTCAGACCTTCCGCCGCTGCTGCCGCGCCCCCGCCACCCTGCCGCGTTGCCGCCGCCCTGCCGCGCCCCCGTCGCCGCGCCCCCGGCTCCGCTGCCGGCCCGCCGCCCTCGGCCCCGCCTATGGCCCCCACCGGCAGCCCGCCCCCGGCTCCAGGCGCGCCTCCGTGCCCCAACTGCCACCTGCCTCCGCCCCCGGCCCGCTGAGCCACCGGCGTCGCTGCTGCCGGCCTGGACCACCGCGCCCCCGACCGGACCGCCGCGCCCCCTGCTGCGCCCCCGGCCCCCGACGCCTCCGCTGCTCTGTGGTCAGTGCTACTCCCCCCGGTTTTAGGTTCTTTTTTTCAGATCTAGCTAGCAATTTTGTTAAGAGGTAGCAGCAATTAGCTATAGTAGCTTAGAATAGCTTGTATAGTTTATTTAAGGATTGAATCACTTAATTATAGAAGAGTTATGAAACTGAGTTATAGAAGAGGACATGGCTGAAGATGTAATAAAAAGGGCATTTGCTAGTGCAGTTTTATGCATACGGCGAAAGAACTTGAGTGTGTGTATGTATGGGAACGATGCCATGTAATAGGCCATCGCAAACTAAGTCTAATATCGGGACCCTCCGGCCCCGACTCTTCATTCACAATTCCCCACCGCCGCCGCGCCCCGACACCGCCGCCCCCAGCGCGCCCACCGCCCCCGGCCCCCCGCCGCCCCTGCGCCCCCGGCCCCGCCGCACCCTCGCCATCGGCCCGCCGCGCCCCGACCCCGCCGCCCCCAGCGCGCCCACCGCCCCCGGCCCCCCGCCGCCCCTGCGCCCCCGCTGCCCCTGCGCCCCCGTCCCGCTGGCCTCGCCGCTAGCCGCGCCGCCGCCTCCAGCCCGCCACGCCCTTGCCGCCCCCAGCCCCCCGCCGCCCTCGACCCCTGTGCCCCCAGCTCCTGCGCCCCTGTCCCCCCGCCGCCCCTGGCCCCTCGCCGCCCCCGACCCCACCTCCCCTGGCCCCCTTGCGCCCATGGCCCCGCTGCGCCCCCCGCGCCTGATGTCGACGTGCCCCTGCCGCCCCCGGCCCCAGACACCAGCGCCGCCGACCTCCTCCTACGCCTCCGCCGTCCGTCCGAAGCCGTCGGCCCGTTGCTCCACGCCGCACAAGTAAAGTAGGCATTAGTTGTTAATTTCTAGATAATTAGTTGTTAATTGATGATTAGTTGTTATGCTATTTAGTTGTTAATTGTTCTACGAATTAATTGTTAGGTTGTTGTTAATTAGTTTTTAATTCTCATTAATTGTTAGCAGTTGCTAATTAGGTTTGAATTACAATTAATTCTTAGTTAGTTGTTAATAGTTGACCATTCTAATTAATTATTAGTTAGTTGTTAATTGGATCTTAATGTTACTATATATGCTTAGGTTTAATTTAATAATGTTTAAGATTTGTATTATTGCTCTCATTTGAATTATGGTTATGTTTAGGTTTATTGAATTGCTCTCATTTGAATTATGGTTATGTTTAGGTTTATTGAATTGCTCTCATTTGAATTGAATTGCTCTCATTTGATTTGAATTGCTCTCATTTGAATTGAGTTGCTTATGTTAGAATTGAGTTGATAAATTAATGAATTACAATGGATAATTGTTATGTTTAGGTTTATTTGAATTGCTTAGTTTTTTGAATTATGCTTAGGTTTATTTGAAGGGTCGTTGAATTGCTTAATTTTGATTGCTTGAGTGTTCAAGTACTATATATACATAAATGGGCTTCGTACCAGCTTGACAAGGCCTGACAAGGCCCATTTAGTGGTAAGGTAAAGTATGCGTGTAAACGGGCACGAAGGCGAACGACGACGGTGAGGATGGCAAGCACCTGCGCGTGGATGGCGTACTCCGACGAAGTGGTTTCATCTCTGATCTACGGCAGCTAACCCTAAAGCCGTCATGGAATTGTCATCTGAGACCAACTTTCCTCTCACTCTTTCTCTAGTTCTTTCCTCTCTCTTAAATGACTTGAAAATGAAAATGAGTAACATAACCTATAGCAATGTATTACCCGTTTCGGATCGGCACGTCTCACATGCCATTGGCATGTGAGACGTGCAGGTTCGGAATTGTCCCTTTTTTGGACAGCCTCGGAGTGACCGAGGGGGCGTGTCTTGTGACGAGACGCGGGTCCGGATTTGGACGAGATTTCGGTGGCGTAACCCTGTTGTTCTCTGCTGCACCATTTTCGGGCGTGCAGTGGAGAACAGCGGGGTTATGCTGCCGAAATTTCGTTCGAATCCGGATCACGCGTCTCGTCATGAGCACGCTCCGCTCGGTCACTCTTGGGTGGGTTTAGGATCTATCTGCCTAGGTTGTAGGGCCATGACATAACACAACAATACATTAGCGACAATTTCTTTCGCATTAAACTGCAGAGTCAAACATGGGTGAAGACCGCAGTTGGATGTATACTGGCTGGAAGAGCAGAAATGGTGGTCACTCCGATGAGTGGTTTATCAAGTTAGATCAATTTTTGGATTGAGCATTTTCGTTGTCAACGGAAGATATGGTGCGGTGCCCATGTACAAAATACCGGAACACTAAGTTTTTGAGAAGATTGGAGCTTTCGTTTCACTTATGTCGAAACGGTTTCACTCCACAATATGAAGTGTGGACCTTCCACGGCGAGACTAATTCTCGAGTCATAGCCGAAGTGGATGAGGATGATGATATAACAGAGGTTGATAGGATGGATGAGATGATAGAAGCTCTTGAAGCGGAGGATCCTCTTACAAATGAGGCAGAGAAGTTCTTCGAGGAGCTGAAGAAATCACAAGATCCGTTGCATGAACACACGGCTGTGACCGTACTTGCTTTCTTGACCACATTTATGGCAATTAAGTCCAAGTACTTTTTTTCCATCAACTGCTACAATGATCTCATGAAATTGATCTGCGATATCCTTCCACAACCTCACAAAGTGCCACCAGATATGTATCAGTCAAAGATCAAGATATCTGGTCTCGGTATGAAGTATGAGAAAATTGATGTGTGCCCAGACAACTGCATGCTATTCTGGAAAGAGCACGCCAATGAGAAGATGTGCTTGAAATGTGGTAAATCGAGGTATGTCGAAGTTGTTAATGACGATGGCGATAATGTGATGACAGATGTCGCACATAAGCAGCTTCGTTACTTGCCTGTGACACCTCGGTTGAAGCGGATGTTTCTTTCAAAAAGAACCGCGAGACACATGAGATGGCACAAAGAAGGTAAACGTGAGAACAAAGAATTCTTGACGCATCCGTCCGACGGTGATGCATGGAAGGCGCTAGACCATTTTGATCCAGACTTTTCTCGTGATGCGAGGAATGTTCGCATCGGATTAGCGACAGACGGATTCTCACCATTCAGTACGAATGCCACGCCATACTCATGTTGGCCTGTCTTTGTCATTCCGTACAACCTGCCACCTGCTTTATGTACGAAGAACGAGTTCATGTTTCTCAGCCTCATTGTACCTGGACCTGATCATCCCGGGTCACGTCTCAACGTGATGTTAAAACCGCTGATCGAAGAATTGAAGGTCTTGTGGACAGGAGTCGAAGCGTACGACAGTTACAAGAAGCAGAAATTCAACCTTCGAGCTGCTTATTTGTGGTCCGTCCATGATTTGCCGGCATACGGCATGTTTTCCGGATGGAGCACTCACGGTCGTCTGACGTGTCCGATATGTGCTTCAGACACGGATTGCTTTTGACTAACTCATGGAGGCAAAATATCTTACTTCGATTGTCACATACGTTGGCTGCCGTCGAATCATATATTTAGGAAGTAGAGGCATGTCTTTTGAAAGAACACTGTTGTCAGTAAAGGACCACCGAAGCGTCTCAACGGGTCAGAAATTTCTGATATGTTGGACAAACTGGTGCCTGATGAAGGTCGTCCTGGATATTTTGTAGGTTATGGAGAGGAACACAATTGGACTCACATATGTGGACTTTGGGAGCTACCATATGTGAAGTCGTTGATTCTAATGCACAACATTGAGGACATGCATCAGGAGCGTAATATGAGCAAAAGTATCATAAGCACTTGCATGGATATGCCTGGCAAAACGAAAGACTATTATAAAGCTAGACTAGATTTGGCAGACATTTGTCAGCGTCCAACTCTTGAAATCTCTGAAAGTGATGGAAAGCCACGTGCTTCTTTCTGTCTTCGATCGAAAGAAAAGAAAGAAGTTATGAAATGGATGAAAACTTTGAAATTCCCAGATGGTTACGCAGCTAGCCTGAAACGAGCCGTAAACGTTAACACAGGAAACCTCACTGGGTTGAAGAGTCATGATTATCACATTATAATGGATAGACTCCTACCTGTTATGTTCCGAGGCTATGTAGATGATGCGGTGTGGAAGGTTTTAGCTGAGCTTAGCTATTTCTATAGACAGCTTTGTGCTAAAGAAATCAAGATCGAGATGATGGATAAGTTAGAGAAGGAGATACCCATACTTTTATGTAAGATGGAAATTTTTTTTCCATCGGGTTTCTTCAATCCAATGCAACATCTGCTTGTCCATCTTCCATTCGAAGCTAAAGTTGGCGGTCCTGTGCAATATAGGTGGATGTATCACATTGAAAGAGCGCTACGATATCTGAAACCAATGGTTGGCAACAGGGCAAGGGTGGAAGGGTGCATCGCTGAAGCATATGCTCTTAAGGAAGTTGGATACTTTTCAAGTGTCTACTTTGCGAAAGAAAACAATATCAATACTTCGGCGATGTGGTACAATGTGGACGAAACACCCCCTCTAAGCGACCTTTCCATTTTTCAAACGAGAGGCGCCACCGTTGGTAGCTACACGACCTACGTGCTATCCGAACAGGAAAGGACTGTTGCTTTACTCTACATGTACGCAAATATAGAAGGCATGCAGGAATACTTCGAGTAAGTGTTTCTCCTATGTTTCTGCTAATCTACATATTTTGATGTTTTTTCATGTTCAGCGAGTTCCACACACAATATTGGCCACATAGGCATCAACCTACAGCCAAACAAGTAGAAGCGATGCGAAAGGAAGGAATAAATGGGGGGCAGAGTTTTCTATCTTGGTTTCGAGAATATGTAATATTCTCTCGTCTTCTATGTATTATAAATTACTATTATTAAAGAAGTATTATGTAATATTCTCTCGTCTTTTATAACAGCGTCGAACTCACAATGTCCATGAAGATTTGCGGCAGCTATCTTATGGATTGGTGAATGTTAGAAGCTATGGTCGATATGATGTAAATGGCTTCCGATTCCGTACAACTCATTTTGAAGCTCATCGTCCTCTCGCGGCAACATCAAATTCCGGTGTTATGACGAGAGCAATGGACACTCAAGGGAATTTAACCGATTATTATGGTATCATTAACAAAATCCTTGAATTTACTTTTACCGGAAATAAGACCCTTCGAGTTGTCTTCTTTGACTGTGATTGGTTTGATCGTACTCATGGAACTCGAGAAAACCAATTTGGAATGGTGGAAGTGAAACATAAGGACCGACTACGAGGTTACGATACATTTGTTCTTGCGCATCAAGTTGAACAAGTGTATTATCTACCTTATCCATGCACGAAGCTCAATGCTTGGTGGGTGGTATATAAGGTGAATCCTCGTGAGCGGCTATATACTCTTGGGGATGATGGTTACCATGATAGCGAAGACGTTGAAGAAGTGTACCAAGAAGAAGAGTTGCCAGACACTTTTATCGTCGAGCTTGTTGCAGGACTCGATCAATTAGTTGGAGATGTTGAAGACGTTGAAGATGTAGAGGCAGATGATACGCGAAAACGAAAATTAGAACAGGCCACGATGGAAGATCGTTGGGCTGGTTTAAGGAGTAGGGCACAGGCACATGACAATGATGTTGATGAATTTTGAAAGTGACTACAAGTAATGTTTTCTTGAAGACAGTAACATGAATTTTATATATTTTATTTGCATATTTACTAATTATCTAATTACAATAGGATGGCGTCAAAGAAGGGTAAGAAGGTGCCGCCGACGTGGGGGTTCTACCCCTCTAGACCCGAGGACGCTTTCGTTGGTGCCTCGTCGACTGGCAGCAGACGCTCTCAGCTGCTGGGGCACGTTCAGACAAGCTCTAGAGCTTCGTCACAGGTAAATGTCACTCGTTTTTGACAAATTCTTTAAATTCAAATTCACACTAAACTTACTTATGAATCATTTGAATGTTGTAGTCCTCACCGGCTGACTCAAAGGCTGCGGCGCCTTCGGCGAGCCAGCCCTCGGCGAGGCAGCCCTCGGCCAGCCAGCCCTCAGCGAGGCAGCCCTCGGCGAGCCAGCCCTCAGCCAGCCAGCCCCCGGCTGGTGATGAGTTTGTTCCTGAGGCCTTTGACTCGGCTGGTGAGGAATCGTCTGGGTCACCTGACGTGGCGCCCCAGCAGACGCGGAGGACGAGGAGGACTCACTTTGTCAGTCCTCCCGCGGTCCCTTCACAGAGGATCGTGATTCGCCCATCGGAGACAGGTAATAAAAATTATAGTTTTCAATTTTAGTTTCTTTTGATTACTTAAGTAATGAATGAATGAATAAATATCTTACAGGGCTTGGGACGACTTCTCTTTCACCTGTGAGAGACACCACGGACCGGTGAACGGTGTCCTCGGGTCCATAGTGCGTTTGCACTATCCCGGGGTCATCGACGGGGTGCCTGCTCTTTCGTGGGAGGACTACGCACGCGTCCATCACCAGGAGAACGGCAACCTTCAGGAGGTCGTATGGGCCAATTTTATGGCAAGTATGTTAAAAAAGTTTCTAAGTTACAACTCTTAAACTCTTTTAGTGAACATCTCTTCAATATATTCTTTATCGCAGGCAAGATATACTTTAGAGGACCCGAACGACCGTCGCATGTTTGAGGATGCGAGGCGAGTGTTTCACTTCAACGCTGCCAAGGCGCTTCGACAAGCTTTGTCGAACGCCCGTGTTCAAATTATTAATGAGCACTTGAAGGCAAACCAGCAGCACGTGTTACACTTCCGGCAAGAGAGCGAGAGGCACCTGACGGAGGAGGAGTACGCGTAGGTACGTGGAGTGTAGTAAGTATTTTTTTCTGATAATTTCCTCGATGGTACTTTTAACGACTTCCAACTATATGCAGGGCCATGTGAGCTGGTTGCAGGGTCGGACCGATGCATTTCGGGCCCTTTGTCGCTACTGGGCTAGCGACGAGTTTAAAGATAAGTCTGAGATGGCTCGAGACTGCAGAGGGGTGGAGGGGAAGAGCAGGCACGGGCAAGATAACCACTTGCGTTTAGCTAAACGCATGGTAAGTGTGTGTAACTTATGTTTATATATTAATAATATATTGTTCGTACTAACACGTATTGACAGGAGCGCGAGACGGGGGTGCCGCCCACCCCTGCTGAGGTCTGGAAGAGAGGTCACAGGGACCCTTCTCAGCCGACGGGGTGCAGTCAGGCCGCAGCCGAGCGGTTGGTAAGTTTAGAAATCATTCATATTAAATATAACTATATAGATTGTTCAGCTTACACGGTTTTATTGTTTTGCAGGCTAAGTATGGGGAGGAGGCTAGGAAGATACACGGCAAGGATTTCGATTGGGAACGTCAACCGATCGATCCTCAAGCCGCGTATGCAACCGGTGATGGAAAAGCACACGGAAGGTGAGTTTACAAGTCATTTTATCATTTTCAATTCAAAGTATTCAAGATATTTCAATTTTATATTACTGACTCTCTTTTTTATAGGCTCGCCATATTCGACGGAGTTGTCGACTCGAGGGCGGGGAGACCTGCGAGAGGCAGCTCCACGCAGGCTTCGGGCACGGGAGGTCGCCACGTATCGTAGAGGGACATTGAGATGCAGTCCCTCCGAGAAACTGTAGAAGAAAACGAAAGGCAACATGAGGAGGAAAGGAGGGAGGCGGAACGCCAAAGGATCACGATGGAGGCCACGATCCAAACCCAGGCAGCAGCGTTGGCATAGATGCGGGAAGCAATGGAGGTAACAAAATAAAAACTAAAATTCTCATTAATTCAGTGTAAATGACTTACTAATAGGTAGCATTTAATGTTTGCAATGACAGGCCATCGCTCGGGCGCAAGGTTTGGGAATCCAGCTACCGGTACTACCACCGGTCCTTCCAGGTGATCCTTCTTCAGCGGGTCAGGTAAGTTTGTAATCCTTCTTCTCCAGCATAATAAGATCGAGATAGATGAAAGAGAGAGATAGTTAGATAGAAGAAAATGATTGAGATAGAAGAAAGATAGAGATAGAAGAAAGGGAGACAGAAGAAAGTGTGAAAGATAGATAGAGTAGGATGGGAATGAAGAGAGAGAGTAAGATGTAGATGGAGATAGAGAGAGGGGAAGATAGTGGGAGGGAGATGTAGATGGAGATAGAGGGAGGAAGATAGAGGGAAAAGGATAGCAATAGAGAGATAGAGTGAGAAAGAAAAATAGAGTGAGAGACAAAGAGAGAAATGAAAAGAGAAGAAGAGAGGGGGATCTAGATGAAGATAGAGGGAGAGGAAGGGAGGGAGAGAGATGTTGATGCATTTATATTCTAACTCTAAGTTTCATTAATTGCAAGGATCCGCGACGGCTGCACAAACGCCGTCGCCGTCGCTACCGCCGCCTGGAATGAGGCGCGACGAGGACTTCGACTTCAGAGGTGGCTACGGAGGTGGATACGGAGGTCAAACCGGCGAGTGAGCCCATGTTTAGTTTGTTGATGTTGATGCGATGTTTGTACGATGTGTTTTGAAACTGTTGTGATGTGATGTGTTCTGTGAATCTGTTCTGTGAATCTGGCCATCGAGCCGGTTAGTGTTTTCTGTTTTTTAAAAAAATAAAAAACCTTATTTGCGACGGCTTTTTATACAGTACCGTCTGGCGACATACAGGAACTTGTCAATGGCGACATACAGGAACTTGTAACCTCCGACGGCTTTTGGAAATGGTCCCAAGATGTCCATGCCCCACACAGCGAATGTCCATGTAGGAGGTATCATTTGCAGTGATTGAGCTGATGTGTGAATTTGTTTGGCACGGAACTGACATGCTTCACATTTTTGACTAGCTCAACCCCATCCTGGAGTGCTGTAGGCCAGTAAAAGCCATGTCGGAAGGATTTACCAACCAATGTGCGGGAAGAAGCATGGTTCCCACACTTGCTTCCATGGATTTCCGCGAGGAGCTCGCGACCTTCTTCCCTTGCAATGCACCGCATTAGGATGCCATTGGCACCGCTACGGTAGAGATCCCCTTCTACCAACGTGTATCTTTTAGCAATTCAGACAATCCAGTCAGCAGATACACTTTCTTCAGGAAGGATATTGTCTTTCAAGTAGCTTTGGATCTCCGATATCCATGCATCGGGGCTAACTTGAGCTTCTGAGTCTTGCGTGTTGGGTTGCTCGGAGCATCCAATAACACCTACGACCCTTGGTGGATGTCATGGTAACATGGTCACCGGGACCACCAGCTTTGATGTGCTGGTCTCGCCCCCTTTACTTAGTTTGGCAGGCTGAGCTGTTGGTCTTGACAACCTCCGCATGAAGATTCTGTCAAGAGCCAGAGCTCTGGTTGAAGCCTTCTTTGAGAGTTTGTCAGCTTCGGCGTTATGAAGGCGATGAACATGGTGGAGATCTAGAACTTCAAAGTCCTTCTGGAGCCTCTGGACTTCAAGGAGATAAGCAGCTAGTTGGGGATTATTACAGCATCATTCACCTTTGACTTGTTTGATGATGAGTTGTGAATCACCCTTCACCAACAGTTGTTTGACACCATAAGATAATGCCACCTTGAGTCCGTAGATGAGAGCTTCATACTCCGCCATATTGTTGGTATCCTTGAAATCAAGGTGAACCATGTACTTGACCTTTTCTCCAGTCGGAGCAAGGAGAAGGATTCCAGCTCTGGCCCCTGCTTCTGCATAGAGCCATCGAAGTAGAGAGTACGGTGAGGCTCGGTGAATACCGGGACCTTGGGTTCTGGTTTCTTCTCATTGGGGCCCCAGGGTTTGATGGAGAGGGAGTCCATTCCGCACCGAAGTCAGCCAAAGCTTGACTTTTAATTGCTTGTCGTGACACAAATTCTAGATCAAACTCAGCCAACTCCGCTGGCTACATTGCAATATACCCAGTAGAGTTAGGATTATGCAAAATAGCATGCAGTGGAAAAGAAGTTACCACTGATGTTCTGTGGGCTTGGAAGTAGTGAAGAAGCTTCCTTGAGGTGATAAGAACTGCATAAAGCAGCTTATGCACCTAAATGTATCTTGTCTTGGCATCATGGTGCACTTCACTGATGAAGTACACTGGGCGCTGGAAGGTCCGGACCCTCTCAAAGGGACCCAAAGCTTCTTCTCCGTTGACCCATACCCTCCCGGAGAGGTCTAGAACTTCTTCTTGTTCAACGCGAACCTTTTTAGAAGGGTCCAAATCATCTTGGTCGGCCAAGTGAACCCTCTCAGGTGAGTGAGGTTGATCTCCTAGCATTTCGTCTTGAGGTTCCATTTCTGTGGGCTGGGACCCAAAAACACCTTCAGGTAACTCCGGACCCTCCCGGAGGGTTCTGGGCTCCTAGACTGGATGTGGCTCTGGTCTTTCTGCGACGAGGACCATGCTGACAACTTTGGTAGTTGAAGAAATGTAAATCAGTAAAGGTCAGCAGGATTCAGAGCTACCAAGACTGGTAGTGTGGTGAGGAGTTGTTTCAGCTTTTGAAACGCCTTTTCTGCTTCTTCAGACCAATGAAATGGTTCGGACTTCCTCAAGAGTTTGAAGAAGGGTAGTGCCCGTTCAGCCAGTCTTGAGATGAACTGGCTAAGCGCGGCTAGACATCCAGTTAATTTCTGGACATCCTTGATGCGGGCTGGGGGCCGCATATCTTCTATGGCCTTGATCTTCGCCGGATTTGCTTCAATTCCTCGTTGAGTCACCAAGAAACCTAGAAGCTTCTCGGAGCTAACCCCAAAGACACATTTGTCCGGATTCAGCTTGGTGTGCATGATTCGCAGCTTGTCGAGGACATCTTGTAAATTGTCAGGGAGTGACTCCTTGTTCTTGATCTTAACGATGATGTCATCGATGTACACCTCCACCAAGTATCTAATTTGCTCTCCGAATGTTTTGTACATAGCTCGCACAAATGTTGAAGCAACATTTTTAAGACCAAAGGGCATGGCAATATAACAATACAATCCATCTACTATTATGAAGGCAGTATGCTCTTCATTTTCCTTATGCATATGGATTTGAGATATCCAGAATATTCATCTAAGAAACACAATAGCTCACACCCGGAGGTGGAGTCCACTACCTGATCTATCCTAGGTAGTAGAAATGGATCCTTGGACATGCCTTATTTAAGGTGGTGTAGTCGATACACATCTGAAGCTTCCCGCAAGCCTTGGGCACCACAACTGGGTTTGTCAGCCATTTTGGGTGAAACACCTCCCGGATGAAACCAGCTTCGAGCAACTTCTTGATCTCATGTTGGATGAAGTTTTGTCGCTCGATTGATTGCATCCGAGGCTTCTGGTGTACAGGCCGTGCATCAGGATAAATCTTCAGATTGTTCTCAATAACCTCCCTAGTGATCCCAGGCATTTGCGACGGTTGTCAGGCAAACACGTCGACATTAGCTCGAAGGAAAGTGATGAGCACGAGTTCCTATTGGTTGTTAAACCTCCCGATATATGGGTAGTCTTAGAAGTATCGGAACCAATTTGGATGACTTTGACGGGAACGTCGGTGTCGCCGCTTGGTTGCACACGAGGTGCGGATGTAAAACCTCGATGACGAATGCTCGGAGGGTTTGGAGCTGGATCCTTACTGGGTGCTTCCTCCTGCGCTGTTACGAGTGCATAGAGTTCCTCCAATGCAGTGATTCCTACAGTGCGATCTCTGTGTATCCAAACAACGCCCGCAGGTGTTGGCATCTTCAAAACTAAGTAACCATAATGGGCGGCGGCCATGAACCTGTACAAGGCTGTCGTGCCCAAAATGGCATTGAACAACAGACTGATCTGCGCGACGTCGAAGACAAACTTATCTGTTTTGTAGTTCTCCCAAGTCCCGAATGTCACAGGAGTGTGATGGAGCTGAGAGGGGTAATAACCCCCGGACCTACCCCAGAGAAAGGTCGAGATGGGCAATGGTCCGAGGGTTGGAGCTAGAGCTGGACGAAGGCTTTGAAGCTTATGAGGTTCAGCCTTGCACCTTCGTTCACCATTACATGGTGAAGTTGGATATTGTTAATGGTCGGAGACACCATCAACAAGAGTTTGCCAGCTCTGTTCATGTTCCGGGGGCAATCCGAAGAATCAAAAATGATGGGGGTATCCATCCACTTCCGATGAGGCTTGGCCCTAGCGGTGGGAGCCGCAATGGCAATGTCCCGCCACATTGCCTTGAGGATGCGGCAAGAGGTGATGTCCCAAGAACCACCATAAATGGTGTTCAGGGTCTTCCGACGCTCGCTGTCAGAGACGTCGTTGTCGACGGTGTTGTAGACAGCTTTCAAGACCTTCTTGAGGTCCTGGAAATCTAGCTCCTCATAAGCCGGAGCTTCATCGACTTTTTTCTTTCCTTCCATTTGTCGAAAAGGAGCTTCTTCTTGGTGCTTGTTGTAGCACTTGACAAGGTTCCACACTTCTCGGCATTCATCCAGATTGTGCTTGTCTGTCTTGTGCATCGGACACCATACTTTGGAGTTGCTACCATCTTCTAACGGTAGTCGAGGTCGTTTCTCGGGGCGTGGCCCCTGGCCACCCGGAGCTGCAACAGCCGCAGCGGTAGGTGTACTGACCGACCGCTTCTTCTTGCCATTGGGCTTCTTTTTCTTTTTGCCACCTACGGATGTAGTGGCTTCAGTTTTGGAGGACTTCTTGTTGTCCTCCGGAGCTAGCTTGGAGTGCATCTCACAGCCTTACGCAGCTTTAACACATTTGTCTGCTAAGCTGAAGAGTTCCGTGATGCTAGTGACTTCTTTGATTGCCAGCTTCTCCAGCATATTTTTGTCTCGAACGCCCTATCTAAATGCAACAATAACAGAGGCGCTCGAGATGAATGGAATGGTATTGCATACCTGAGATAATCGCTAGATGAAGGATCGCAGCTGTTCTCCCTGAATGTGGCCTAGAGGGGGGTGAATAGGCCTTTTTGAAATTTGTCAGAACCTGCAACACTTAACCACGAGATCAAAACTTGAGATATCGGACTTGTCTGGTATAGTGTGGACTAGTCCGGTGTATAGCGACTAAGTTAATCAAGTTTGATCAATTAATTTGATTCTAGGATGTATGCGGTGGAAATATACTTGTGATTTAGGTGTTGCACGATTATAGACTAGGATATATCACAATTCAATCTTATACTTAATGATTCAACGTAAAGTAAGCAATATTGATTCAAACCCTAGATTGTTGTAATGAATAAGAACGATGAACACAAAGCAAGAACACAAACAATTTATTCCGTGGTTCGGCTCCCACAGAGGCAACCTACATCCACGTTGAGGAGTCCACAAAAGGACCGGGTCTTCTCCAACCCTACCCTCGTCGGATCGCCACGAAGGCCAATCCACTCTTCTTGTCACAAAGGGTAAATAACCGAATTCAGGGGGCCTTCTCACACGTTGAGGGCTCCCCTAGATTACAATGACAACTCCACCAAGAACACACTCAAAAGATTACAATGAAAATCACAAGAGTGTGTTAGGGAATCAAACCAAGAGCTCAAGTGTGATGAATCGTGTCTCTCCAATGTTCCAAGGTGTATACTCAAGGGATGACCTTTTTGGCTTTTGATTTCGTGGAGAGATGTGTTTTTAAGGCTCTTGGGAGGTGTGACGGTGCAGGGGATCGAGAGCGATTAAAGTTGGGCCGTGCACCTCTATTTATATGGGGTTTCTAAAAGTGACCGTTAGGGTTTAGAAAAATCGGACTAGTCCGTGGTGGACAGCGGACTAGTCCGGTGTGCTGTGTGTAGCAGACCCTAAGTGTCCCGAAATATCGGACAAGTCCGGCTAGGAGCGGACTTGTCTGATTTCGCTTCTGGAAATCTTCAGACTAGTCCGATAGACATCGGACTTGTCCGGACAGTGAAACCCTAAGTGGTTATGAGGACAAGTCTGCACTTGGAGGACTTGTCCAATTTAGGTCAGAGAGTTTTTCGGACTACTCCGTGCTAATATCGGACTTGTCTGATTGACATCAAAAAGATATCAGACTAGTCCGGTGTGTGATCGGACTTGTCCGATTTTGTGTGACTTGTGAAGTGTTTTGAGGACTAGTCCGCACTGGGTAGGACTAGTCCGATTCTAGTCATAGAGATATCGGACTAGTATGTGGTGACATCGGACTTGTCCGATCTTGTGCAAAGAGAGATATCAGACTAGTCCGGTGTCAGACGGACTAGTTCGGTCCTGTATAAATTTGTGCAATGTGTGTCTTTATCTGTGATTGAGCTCTTGGGTTGTGTTTTCTTAACACACTCCACACACAATGATCTACTAATCTTGTTCCTTGAGCTCTTCTCCACATTGCTTCTCATTCTCCCTTCTTTTTGGCACTTTGCTTATTTTTACATTAAAATTTATGCTCATCTCAACAAAGTTGTTAGCATCTCATTTGCTTGTCATAAATCATCCAAAACCCACAAGAGATTCCTAGATGCACTTTCACTCCCATTTTTGCTGGACAGCAAAAAGGTCTAGTTCAGTGCCAAGTCAAGTGTATGAACTCCTGAAATTAGCAGTGAACTGTTGTCATAGCTCCGCCCAACTGTTGATGGAGTCGGGCGGGAGGCTCATAAACCAGGACCTAGCGGTTTCGGTTAAGGCCAATGGGAAGTAGTTGGCCATCACGGCCTCATTGCCCCCCGCTGCAAGTATAGCAGTGGAGTAAATTTGAAGAAATTCATTGGGGTTGACAGTCCCATCGAATTTCTCCGATAAATTAGGTCAGAACTGTTGTGGCCATCTGACCATGTGTAAGTGCATGGCTAGGGCAGAACAGCCTCTCCTACTCCCTGAGGAGCTGGGTTGTCCCGAGCCTCTCGCCTCTCCCGAGCACGCTCGATATGGACGCGACTGTCCTACTGCCGGTAACGGCGATCAAGTTCCGACCGTAGGTCATGGGTCGGAATCCTTATGATGGTGTGGGTGCGTCGTGCCCCGGAAGGCAGCCAGGTCACCTACTGAGAAGCAGCACGACGTCGGTGCCGTGACACGTGAGGACCAAGTCTTCCAGACAAGGTCCTACATTGAGCTGTTGCCTGCCCCGAAGGGGGAGTACCTTGGTTGCTGATGGCATCGGTTGCGACTGCAACCAGATGCTGTACATTAGCGTGCCACTGCTCCATCGCACCCTGAGGTGCTCCGGGCGCTGGTAGGCGCTCCAACATGGTTCGCGCAACAATTGGCACGTTCTCGAGGTTGTTGTTTGCCGATGCTATGACCGACACAAGTACCCCATCTTGTTGCCCAGCATTATTTGCTGGGGCAGGTGGTGGTGGTGGTGGCATAACGCCCGCTGGGACAACGGTGCCTGCTGGATGCTGCATGTTAGAGGGATTGCCTCTAGCAGGCTGCTCAGCATGGTTAGCGTTGGAGGATCCTGCCGTGGAGTTCACCATCTTGAGATCTCGGGTACCCCTACCTGGCGCGCCAAAATGTCAAAATGTGAGAACGACACTTCCCCCGGTACTACTAAATTGTAGCCCGCGGAGGTTCTTGTATTGGTTTGGGCACGCAGAGATCAGGAACAAGATGGTGACACGGGAGATTTACGTGGTTTGGGCCGCCTGAGCGTAATACCCTACTCCACAGGGTGTGTGTTGTTTTATTGAGTATCACTAGTATGCGTAGTGCCTGACTCATCATGTCCCTATATCTAGTGGTGCAGTCCTTTTATAATCTGAGGACTAACCATTACAACGTTTGCTTGGCTCGACATGTGGCCCTGTTGTATTTAATAGCCCAATACGCTGTCTATGAGTATTAAGCGTGGTTAATAGTGTGATAACGTTCCTTAATGGTTGTGTTACCCCTATTAACAGTGCTCTGATTGTGTGTCATTAATACAGCATTAATGACATGTAATCAGGTTTGGTAACTGTTGCTTTAGCTGTCCTTTGAATGTCCGTGCTGTTGGAGATCCGCCGTTGTACTCGTTGGTGTGTAGGTTCGGAGGCTCCACACGTGGCATCTTCGGAGCTTCCCCTTGCGGGGAGGTAGCTCTGGAACCGCTATACACATGTCGGCACCGGGGCTTCCCTATGCTGGGGGTTTGGTCCGGGGTCGTTATACACATGTTGATTGTGGAGCTTCCCTGTGTTGGGAGTTTAGCTCCAGACTTACGTTACATGTGTCAATCCCGGAGCTACCCATATGAGGGATGCGGGTCTGGTGTAGTATGACGTGTGGGGTCTGAGGAGACCTTCAACTTTGACAGGTGGAACTCTCTTGCACTTCTTGCGGTACCGTGGGGTACCCGATACGCAGGGTACCGACAGGGAGGATTTGCTTAGTATTCATTTGCTATGTTTTTTGTGTGCTAGTGGTTATGGCTAATATCATTTTTGATATGGTTTGCGACATGCTTATGTGACGTGCTCACATAAGGTGTTGTGGTTATCAGACTAATGTGAGTCAATTTGAGGACTTGTGCTTGGAAGAATTGGTTGTTTGTTCATGTGCAGGTGTTGCTTGAGGTCAAGACATGGCTGGTTATGGGATCTATTGAACTAGTCATAGAGAGGAGATGAGGTTTAACAACCAAGAGGGTCATGCAGCATGTTTGGGTCTAGAACAATGCATATAAAGGTACCATGGACATCATTAGAAAGTGTTTGCACGTGTGCAAGGGGTGCATGGATGTGTATTTATTATTCCAAGACATGGTTAAGAGATATGGACATGAAGATATGGCCGGAGAGATCCAACTGGCTCGACTATGCCTCAGGATGCGACTGAGGTGGTTATGGTTCGTATATGGAATGTTTATAGTTTGTTTAGGTTATATTTCATGGTGAGCACGAAGTTGAGTTGTTTTAGGAATGTTTAGAACATTCCTAAGGTGTTTGTAAGTCTTATGATTGCTTCTATCTGCGTATGGATGAGTCTTGAGCAGTTGTGGAAAGTTTCGGTTGAAACTGTGTAGGAGTAGGAGTCCTAGTTAGGATTGAGTTGGCCTAAGGGCTAGCTATATAATCAAGGAAGGCTAGAGCTCGTGGTAAGATGACTTTGGGGCTGTTCCTCTTGTGTTTATTTGAATATAATTCATATTTTAGAGGATGGTTCGTGCCTTGTTCGTCGGACTTGTTTTCGTCAAGTCTTTCTTGTTGACTTTCTACGTTGCCCGACCTTCCTTTCATGTTTTAATTGTAACACGCATTTTACAGATGCAATTGATGTGATTCTTTTTGTGTTGTATTTACAACTCAATATTCTATTTCACGGTCATTGGATGTATGTTTTTTGTGTTACATGAGTTTATTTGCAGCGTAGCAGGTCTGTTTGCTCTCTGTTAGAACAGATTGACCTTTGCTCAGAGTTTTGGTCATAACTTTAGTTTTACTTGACATTTTCACATGATTGTTGTTTTTGTGTCTGCATGAATTGATTCTCTACAATCTATGCCCATTTTGTCATGGTTGATTACAATTAGATTAGTCGCACACCCTGTTTCTTTATCAGGGTTATTTTCTGCTGAGGAGTTTTTGTTGCTTCCGATGAAAAAGTTTTAAATCTACGATCCACCACCCCTTATAGTAGATTTTCTCGTGCTCTTCAATCCTACACTGCACACCCACGACGTTCGATTCAGGCGCATCAATGGCAGTAGGCGCATCCTCTACACCCGGTGCAGCCTTATCGTCGGGGGCGGAGGCGTCATTGCCTAGCGCTGCCTTGGCCCCGTCCGCTTCATTGGACGTGGGAGCACAAGAGTCCACTGCAAGGACCGCTGCACTAACGGAAGATTGAGCACCGTCTAGGTGCTGCAGTGGTACCACATGCTGCTGAAGGGATAGGATGCAGCTACACGACAAATGGGACATTCCCCGCCATCTTCAACTTATTTGCCTAGCCACTGGCGATCGACGAGGCAAAACGGTGGGTCTTCAAGCCACACTTAGAGGAGGCATCTACATGTAATAAAACCCTAGATCTTGTACAGGGTTAAGATTGCCTCGAGGCCACCTGTCGGGCCTCAGGCCCCACTTGTAAGTTGCCTAGCCTTGGACTATAAAAGGACCGAGCAGCCGTTGACATAAGGCAGGCTCGCTTAGATTCCCACAAGCTCATACGCACTCAAGATTTCTCAAGTGCACCACACACTCAAGCAATAAAACTAACACTGTGGAAGTAGGGTGTTACGCTACGGCGGTCCGAACCACATAAATACCCCCGTGTTCACCATCTCTGTCGTGCTCGCAATCCTCTGGGACTAGCCCCTTTGATAAAGAACCTCCGCGGGCTGCTTCCTAGCAGGTCTGGGGAAGTGTCGTTGCTACACGTCGACACGAATGGTTCTCACTCTCTCGTTGTTTTCTTTTCAGATCATCCTACGTAATTACCTCTGGCATCAACAGAAGTAAAGTGAGACGCTCTCCATTCTACATGAAGATAAGTTTGTTAACACAACCACAAATCTGAACATCATGATCATATAACCATGGTCTTCCTGACAATAGCTGACAAGCACACATAGGGACTACGTCACATTCCACTTGGTTTTTATACCTCCCAATGGACAAGGAACAATCATGATGTTGGTGACACGTAGTGCCGCACAATCATTAAGCCACTGCATCTTGTATGAGTTAGAATGACACTGCTGTTTGAACCATATTTTCTCCACTAAATTTTGTCTTGCAATATTATTGCAGATGCCATTATCGACAATAATTTTGCATACCTTGTCTTTGATCATGCCTATAGTGTGAAAAAGATTGTGATGCTATCCATTATCTTCTTTTACAGCAGTAACACTAAGCACTCGACATGAAATGAAGCAATTTTCATCACCTTCTTCGGGTTTGATTGAATTCTCATCAGTTATAGTTTCTTCGTCATAGAGCATGGTGCATCTTCTGGTTCACTTTTAGATTCCATTCACCTTGTTCGTTCGCAATCATACTCCTTTGAGTAGGACATTCAGAAGAAACATGTCCACGCCCTTGGCACTTGTGACACACAATGCTTCAGCTATTTGAAGAGGATGCAGCCGCTGATGCAACAAAAGGGGCTGCTGTACTTGCAGTGCGATGTTTTCTCTTATTGAACTGTAGGCGGAGAAGCAGCTGAATGTATCAATCGGTGGTACTACAAACGGTCACTCGCAAACATTTGCTAAGCGCAATATGATCACACGGTTAATATATCAGCATAAGACACATTCAAAATTCACAAATTTTGCGCCAACAAGGCCGAGGCCACATAGGCAGCATTTCAGGCAGTCACAATATATTATAATTGCCAATGACACTAACGCTCTGTATCATTCCATACAGGTTGTCCTCAAGGAGTGCATGTCTCGAGAAACGTGATCGTGTTTCAACACTACATGACAGGGGACTCAAGTAGAGCGCATATGAGTAGACACGGTCGGGAATTTTATCAACCCGACTGATACCACCTACTGCCCAAGGAAGGCACGCCGATGGTGAGCACAGCGTATGGCCCTTGAACATGAGAAGCTCAAGAGTTGCATACTATCGCATTACCGATCACACAATGGGATTTCCACTTTCTTGCCTAATGCACGCCAGAAACCAGCACTGCATAAGCTTTATGAAACATGAAGAGTTTCATAGACTCACATTGACCCGGATCCTAGACATTGGAATCTCCCATACCACAAACCTTCTATGGGGAGCTACACAAAATTGATCCTCTTCAGGGGCATACCTTACCTCTTACCTGATGTCAGAACATCGTTACTGAATATAATAACAATTATGTTAGTATTGCCACCTTAATAACTATACAATTATAGACATTATGTGGGCATAGTGACTAATACTCACTCAAATACTTCTAAGTTTTCGAAAATAGGCTCTTTTCAAGCTCGCTAGTCCCAATGCAACTCTGATACCAAGCTGTGTGGATTGGGTCCCGACATTCCAGGAGTCGCATTAGGTGATGTCGTGCGATGCGACACCCAACAACTCACACGAGAAAGGTACTCAAAATACATAACACAAATGAGCATGTTGCATTATTTTCTCTTTCTACAACAAAAGTAATTTACAATAGTGAAAGTCACATATTACATCTCTCAAATCTAGCTACTGCACAAGTGATAGTATTATAACTCCCCAGCCACAACGGGTGTGGCAGTCGTTACTCCTGGCACCTCTATAGGATCACCGACTAGCCCCACAGACAAACACTGGTCTTTTCTACGCATTTTGTCCTCACTCGTGCGCACCCGGGAAAACTTCTCAGTCGGTCACCCATTCGCAAATTGCTTCGTGTCAAGCATGCTTAACCTCAGAGTTCTTTGTAGATGGGCTTCTTGAAAAGAAGTTATACCTTGGTGGTATGAGTATTCTATCAATCCTATTAAGCCGTTTAGCCAGGATGTCATAACCCCCCCCCCCTTAGAAGGCCGACGTCCTCGTCGGTCGACTCCCAAGCAAGTAACGTCCCCACTTGGCCACGTCCATACGTTCAGTACTGGCATACGTACCATACCGTGTCCCTCCTAGAGGGCTCACGCGTCATGCGTACGTACCCACGTCCTTGACCGTACGCACCTGTGAAACCGCGAGGGTCAGCTCTAATACCATTCTGTAACACCCCAGCCACTATGGGTCTGGCAGCCATTACTCCTGGAAGCTCTATAGGATCACAGATTGGCCCCAGAGACCAACACTAGTCTTTTCTGCGCATTTTATCCTCACTTGTGTGCACCCGGGAAAACTTCCCGGTCAGTCACCTATCCGAAAATTGCTCCGGGTCAATCACACTTAACCTCAGAGTTCTTTGCAGATGGGCTTCCGGAAAAGAAGGTATACCTTGGTGGTATGAGTATTCTATCAATCCTATTAATCCGTTGACCCAGGATGTCACAAGTATTCAGCCCAGAATACACCACACTAGCAACAAGAAGAAAAGCAACAACTCGTAGGGTTTCCGCTCAGCAATACAACCTGAGGGGGGTGATGCCACAAAACAAAACCCGTCAAATGCAACATTGCCTGCAAAACATATTAATACAAAAATCGTGAGCATAACGCTCAACAGGACTTAATTATCTCACCTAATCATGCAACTCTACATGCGGGAAACTTTAATCACATAGGTAGCTGAATTTGCGTGAATGAAACCCGCCTAAAGTATTTCCTTAATTTTCAATTTTTTGCAGCAAGTTAAAGCCTTATGAAAAGTAAATTTAACTAACAATATGTCTACAAAATACAAGTACTAAAATAGTGATCAACATAAAGCATAAATCAATTGATTCCAACTACTCTTTCTTACTGCGTCACGACACAGTGAACAAGAGATACTAAATCCACCATTGTGAGGGATGGTGACTCTAATCAATAAACATCTGTGATGCACGACACATACACCAATTAGGAGACACGTCAGTGCTCTCCCATATGTCGCACATGGCCACTTTTCACAAGATACTCTCATATCGATCAATTTCCCATCCCAAACAAAAAGTCCTCTACGCGGACACATTGGAGTTGTTTGCTATAAGATTTTTACACCTGTATGCCTTCTCAACTCCATTCAAGGACAGTGACAGAGTTTACACACCAAAGTACTCAAGTTGCATCAGTTTGTTGGGTGCCATATCGCTAGTAGGTGCCCGGTACACCTCAAACTTGTTCTGCTGGGCCGCACACGACACGGTCCTTGACCAACAAAGGCAGTGCTACCCCTACAGTCACCACATACCTTGTAACCTATATTGCTGCCCGGTCTCATATTCATTTCCTATAAACACTCACTAAACCTACCCATTTTTCGCCATTTGTATAAACAAGCGAGTAGGACGTCGACTTGACTTTTACCTAACCATCTACAAATACTACATTTAGCATAGCAATAATATTACAATAAAAATATATTCTACCTGAAAGTTGCCTAGAGGGGGGGGTGAATAGGCTAATCGACCTGCAAATGACTTAATAAAACGAGGTTAAATCAAAGGGGGCGGACTAGTCCGGTCTGGGGGCGGACTAGTCCGGTCAGCCTGCGTGAAGAACCCTAAAAAGTGTTTCTAGCAAGTTTTAAGGGGATTTTCTCGAGGCTACAAGTGAGGATATGTTTAAGACAAGTTTAGAAACTATCAACACAAGAGTGAGTCAAGTTTTAACAAGATTAAGCAATGAGAGGCACAAGACAAGACTAGCAATCCTAGAGCTAAGTCTGCAATAAACAAAATGCGAAGAACACGGAGACACAAGGATTTTATCCCGAGGTTCAATTCCACACAAGAATCTACGTCCCCGTTGAGGAGTCCACAAAGGACCGGGTTCACCAACCCTTCCCTCACCAAGTTTACCTCACGGGCCTAACTTGGTTCTCCACTATCTCAAAGTGCGAATACAAGATTCGTTGGGGCTTCTCACAATCTGAGGCTCCCACACCACAAAGATGATCAACAACGCAAAACACACTCAACCCACAGCTCACAAAGACTCAATGAGTGCAAGAGATCAAACCGGGAGCACAAGCGCGATGTTCTTCCTCTTCTCCACCTCACTAAACCCTAATCCACACAAGAATTAGTTTTAGAGAGAAAGTTGGCAAGAAAGAGGCTTAAGAGTTCTCCAAGTTGGCTGTGGCGGCGCTAGGGTTCAAGTTAGTTCAAGAGTTGGTTCAAAAGTACCCAGGGGACCTCTATTTATAGAGGTCCCAAGCCCATACTGCTGACTTCAGCAGAAGGGCAGACTAGTCCGGCCTCAGGCCCGGACTAGTCCGGCCTAGGGGACCACTGACCTCTTGTCAGGCCCCGACAGCTGACACGCTATCGTCACACTACCCGCCAAACTTCAAATTCAAACGGTCACTTCAACAACGGACTAGTCCGGTCACCACCGGACTAGTCCGATCTCACACAGAGCCTTTTGCTCCGTGTGAAAACAGACTAGTCTGAGGACCACGGACTAGTCCGGCCCCAAGGGCGGACTAGTCCGGTCCTCCCAGACTTAGTCACAAAAGCACCTTCAACTCGCCTACCCGG
This sequence comes from Tuctoria greenei, assembly GCA_036927565.1. Taxonomy (NCBI): domain Eukaryota; kingdom Viridiplantae; phylum Streptophyta; class Magnoliopsida; order Poales; family Poaceae; genus Tuctoria; species Tuctoria greenei. Next base: position 66,436,946 of record JAYESD010000007.1, on the reverse strand, counting down.
ACTAGTCCGGCCCCACGGGCGGACTAGTCCGTTCTCACTCAGGACCTCTTGGTCCGGACTCAAACGGACAAGTCCGTGGTTTTGAGACTTGGTCTCCAAAACCCACTCACTGCTACCCGGACTAGTCCGGCCACGAACGGACTAGTCCGATCTCAGTCATACCCTTCTGGTCCAGCCGAATACGGACTTGGCCGGCCAGGGGCGGACTAGTCCGGCCACCTGCACGGACTAGTCCGGCCCTACTGCCAGACTACTTATCCACTCTTTTCTCTCAAGGGGTTTGACCTCTAAACCACTTTGAGCTCCCAAACTTGATCTCAATGCACTTTACACACGCACCCTCCTATTTCTACGGCTAGTCTAACTCAACACGCTAGAAACCCTAGTTTCTATGCTTCGAGTTGACTCCGTTTCCTTCCTTTTCCTTTTTGAGGGTTTGCGTCTCCAATCGAGTCCATACTTGTGCTAAGATCACATGAGCTCATTAGCGACTTAATTGTCGTCATCAATCATCCAAAACCCACGGGGAACCTAGATGCACTTTCAATCTCCCCCTTTTTGGTGATTGATGACAACACATTAAGTCCTTCAACAATTAAGAGTATTAAAATTGGTTTTCATAACTTGTGTGCGTATGAATGACTCCCCCTCAATGTATGCAGCATGTAAAAGAGGTGGAGGAGATCTTTCATACCCACACATGTTATTGTGGGGTGCCTACGTGATGTGCTCAGCAATTGTGACAAGACATAAGGTACATCAATATAATCATAAGATTGACAATAAGGGCATTATATTGAGATTGGACAACATTAACAGGTCTTGCACAAATGTAAACATCCAAGTAGCATGAATAAATTACAAATTAGGTCCAAAAGCCAAGAACACACACACGACAAAGATTAACTTCCCCCCTTAACTCTCCCCCTTTGGCATCAAAGCACCAAAAAGGAAAAGAAGGGAGGAAACTAAGACCTAAGAACTAGTCCTCGTCTTTGCCACTTCCACTCTCCGTGGCCTCGGAATCTTCGACGACATCCTCATGATCATCGGCGGCGTCGTCGTCGTCGTCGGAGTTCCTTGCCGAGGGAGCAGCCCGAGAGGAGCTTCCATCCTCTTGGAGCTGGGCGAGCTCATCGGCGGTGAAGTTGGGGAATGGAGTGATCTTCCCATCACTCACCTCTGGAGAGGACATCGGGACCTCCAGCTTGTCGCACACCGCCTTAAGATATTTTTCCTGACGCTTGTGTGCCCTTTGGGCGCGGATCACTTGCTTCCGGCAGGAAGTGAAGATTGCCTTGAAGCATTTGAAGAAGGCACTCATGGATTGAGGCGGAGGCGGAGACGGAGGTGCCACGGGGCGAGATGGAGGATCTGCATTCTTGCGACGAGGAGGAACAGGTACATTCGGGGGCTTCTGAGGACGAAGCGGGCGATGCGACACATCCTTGACGAAGGTCACGCCCGACACCTTCTCGATGAGGCACATGCTGTAGGGGGCATACCCGCAAGCACGGTTGGGGGTATACGAGATGTTGAAGATGTCGTCGAAGATGTAATCGACGAGGTTGAACTTCTCTTCCCCATCAACCAGAAGTAGAAAGTGCCTCAAGTTCCCTTGAATTACCCCAGCATCACCGTCCTTCGGTGCTATCGTCCTTCTGAGGATTCTGTTCATAATGCTGTAGAAGGGCTTGATGTTGCGGGCGAGACCGGCATCAAATGGAACGTGACTTGGATACATATATGCTAGCTCTTCACGGTCCACGGCCTTGAGGTTAGAGATTATAATCTCATGATCCATGTGTGCCTCAAGCCCTAGAATCCTGGCAAACTCTGCGAAAGTGACTGAGTACTGCTCACCATGTGTCATCCAAATAATTCTTCTGTCACCTGAGGTGGTGAAGTAGATGGTGGAGTAGAACTGCAGAATCACTTCAACGTTCCAGTCATACTTGAAACCCATGATCTGCTTGAGGTCATGGCGCTCAGCAGCTTCGATGACAGCGTCAAAGGCAAAGTGTTGCTTTTTGGCCATGTAATCCCAGTCAACCCATTGAGCTTCTATTACCGGCTTCTTCATCTGCTGATAGACTAGCCGGTAGTAGTCACAATGAAAGTCACACCAGAACCTGGGATCTGCCGTGCTCCTCTCAAACTTGTAGACCTTCTCGGTCCTCAGCCTCCTGGCTTTTTCAGCCCCTTTTCCATGAAACACATTGGCAGACAACTCCTTCTGCCTGTTGGGGTTCCTTTCTGGTGTGTGAACCTCAAGGGGGCCAATGGAAGTGGCCTTCCCTTTCTCCTTGATCACCACACCTCTAGCTGCCTTCTTTGCTGACATCTTGACAGCTGGCTTCTTCATTGTCGGCTCGACAGGAGCCGGAGCCTTTCCCTTCTTAGGGTCACGCTCGACCCTAGGCTCAGCTTCCATTTGGGCTGGCTCCTTGCCCTTTGCTTTCTCGCCAATGGTGACGAGCTTCTTTCTCTTGGGGGCATTGGCCTGAGCATCCCTGGAGTTGTGAGCTTCCCTGTCTTCCCTTTTCTTCTTCCGCAGCTCATTGAGGGACTCTGCGGTTGCTCTAGCTATGGCTTCTTCCTCATTGTAGATGCTTGCGGCAACTTTGGAGGCTTCGAGTGCCTTCAGCCGTCTCTCTTCCTTTGCCTTTTGCGCCTCTATGAGCGCAACCTTGGTCCTTGCCTCGACAATTTGAGCTTTGGTTCGCCCCTCGGGGTTGAGACGAGGAGGGGAACGCTCCGAGTTCGACATGCTGCGGAAAGCATAGAGAAAGGAAGGTATGAGTCCAAGGAGAGGGAGCATTGCGGAAAAGATCTCGAGAAAGGACTAGAAGTGGGGTTTGCCCTGTGCAAACCAGACTTGTCCGCCCCAGGGGCGGACTAGTCCAGGTTGCGCAGAATGAACCCTAACCCTAATCGATTCATTGAAAAATCATCGAATCAGCGCGCAATACTCCTAGGCTATGATCACAAGGGTATATGGAGCAATATCTATGAAGGTGTTCCTATCAAAAACCTCAAGAATCAAAAATGGGGAAAGTTTTTGAAAAAGCTAGAATACCTTCTTAAATCCGCGAGAATCGATGAAATCGACGATGGATTGCGAAGGTGAAGCGCGGGGAAACCATCCCTCACTCCCAAGGGCTCCAATGCACGGATTGGAATCGAGATTTGGTGGTTGGAGCGAAAAATCGCCAAAAGAGGCGGTTGCTTGAGCGTGGGAGAGGGAGAGGCGCGAGTGAGAGGAAGAGGAGGGGTCTGGGTCGACCCTGGGGGTTTAAGCCCCCAAGGGCCGGACTAGTCCGGTGCCAGGATGAACTAGTCCGGTGCGCGGACCAGACGCGGAATAGTCTGCCTCCGGACTAGTCCGGCCTCAGAGCGGACTAGTCCGGTATGCGGACTAGCCGCGGACTAGTCTGGACCCGGACTTGTCCGTCCAAGGGGCGGACTAGTCCGGTCCGACTGGGCTGAAAAACTATGTTTTGATCTGCACACACACTATTGGTCCTTATGGATAACAAGCAACACAAACATGATTATTGAAGATAAATATGACACAAACATGATCAATTTCCAAGAAAAAGTTTTCTCAAACAGATTTTGAAGAGAAATCACGATAGAGAAGAGTTTTTCGAAATATAGCTCAAAAAGTGAGAAATGTGGTTTAAGCCACATTCCTAGAATCCAAAATGTTGAGCTCACTTCTTAGCTCACAGAAACGCTTCTCATCAAGAGGCTTGGTGAAGATATCCGCGAGTTGATGTTCCGTCCTCACATGAGAAATTACAATATCTCCCTTCATTGAGTGATCTCGCAAGAAATGGTGTCGAATGTCTATGTGTTTGGTCCTAGAGTGCTCCACCGGATTATGGGCTATCTTGATGGCACTCTCGTTCTCACACAAGAGTGGAATGTTGCGCAAGTTAATCCCATAATCCCTAAGGGTTTGTCGCATCCAAAGAAGTTGTGCACAACAACTTCTGGCTGCAACATATTCCGCTTCGGCGGTGGAGAGAGCAATAGAGTTTTGCTTCTTGGAGGACCAAGACACTAGAGATCGACCCAAGAATTGGCATGTACCCGATGTGCTCTTCCTATCAACTTTGCACCCCGCATAGTCCGCATCGGAATATCCAATGAGGTTAAACTTAGATCCTTTGGGGTACCAAAGTCCTAGGGAAGGTGTGTGTACTATATATCTCAAGATCCTTTTAACGGCGGTCAAATGACAAGCCTTAGGTGCCGCTTGAAAGCGAGCACACATACACACACTTAGCATGATATCGGGCCTAGATGCACAAAGATAGAGAAGTGAACCAATCATAGACCTATATAACTTTTGATCCACACTTGGACCATCCTCATTTAGGTCTAGGTGTCCATTTGTCCCCATAGGGGTTTTGATGGGTTTTGCCTTATCCATGTCAAACTTCCTTAGAATATCTTGTGTATACTTAGTTTGACTTATGAACGTCCCTTCTTTGAGTTGTTTTACTTGAAATCCTAGAAAGAACTTCAACTCACCCATCATGGACATTTCAAACCTCTCCGTCATTATCTTGGAGAACTCATCAGAAAACACCTTATTTGTGGAACCAAATATGATGTCATCCACATATATTTGGCACACAAAAAGATCTTCGTTGAAGTGCTTTGTGAAAAGGGTATAATCCGCTTTGCCTATCCTAAAACCATTTTCAACTAGAAAGTCTCTTAGGCACTCATACCAAGCTCTAGGAGCTTGCTTGAGGCCATAAAGAGCCTTTCGCAATTTCTAAACATGGTTAGGATAGTCTTGGTCTTCAAACCCTGGAGGTTGCTCTACATAAACTTCTTCCTTGATTGGGCCATTAAGGAATGCACTCTTAACATCCATTTGGTAGAGCTTGAAGTCATGATGAGTAGCAAAGGCTAGTAATATCCGAATTGACTCAAGCCTAGCTACGGGAGCAAATGTCTCATCAAAATCCAATCCTTCAACTTGTGAGTACCCTTTTGCCACAAGTCGTGCCTTGTTCCTAGTTACCACGCCGTGCTCATCTTGTTTGTTGCAGAACACCCACTTGGTTCCAACAACATTAGCTTGTGGGCGCTTGACAAGCTCCCAAACCTTGTTCCTTTCAAAGTTATTGAGCTCCTCTTGCATGGCAACTACCCAATCCGGATCTCTTAAGGCATCTTCAACCTTATGGGGTTCCAAGGATGAGACAAAGGAGAAATGCTCACAAAAGTTTGCAACACGTGAACGTGTCGTTACTCCTCTTTTGATATCTCCTAGAATGTTGTCAACGGGATGATCCCATTGAACACTTTGATGAACACGAGGATGCGGAGGTTGAGCTTTTGAATCACTTGCTTCATCTTCTTCACTTTGGTCTCCCCCTTGATCCAAGCCTCCCCCTTGATCTTCATTCCCATTATCATTTTGGGGAGTATCTAGTGGATCTCCAACTTGTCCAATGGGGGTTTGACCTATTTCATAATGATGATGGTCACTTGGGCTTTGAGATGGTTCTTGTGGGCGAACATCTCCAAGTGCCATTCTCCTTAGAGCTTCTAGTGGAGGTTCCTCTTGATCAAGGGCATGTTGATCAACTTGCTCCACTTGAGAGCCATTGGTTTCGTCAAACACCACGTCACGTGCTACTTCAAAAATTCCGGAGGATTTGTTGAACACACGGTACGCATGAGTGTTTGAGTCATATCCAAGCAAGAAACCCTCATCGGACTTTGAAGCAAACTTCGAAGTCCTAGCCTTCTTGTTGAGGATATAACACTTGCTACCAAAAACACGAAAGTAAGAGACATTGGGTTTCTTACCAACGAGAAGCTCATAAGGAGTCTTCTTGAGGAGGCGATGAAGGTACAATCGGTTTACGGCGTGGCAAGCGGTGTTAACCGCTTCCGCCCAAAACCGGTCCGATGTTTTGTACTCATCTAGCATCGTCCTTGACATCTCAATAAGTGTCCTATTCTTTCTTTCGGCAATTCCATTTTGTTGAGGAGAATAGGGAGCGGAAAACTCATGCTTGATGCCCTCCTCATCTAGGAACTCTTCTACTTGCATGTTCTTGAATTCGGTGCCATTGTCACTCCTTATAGCCTTTATCCTTAAGGTGAACTCATTTTGAGCTCTCCTTAGGAATTTCTTGAGGACACCGGGGGTTTCACTCTTATCATGCAAGAATAACACCCAAGTATATCTAGAGAAGTCATCAACGATGACTAGACCATACTTGTTGCCACCGATGCTAATGTAAGCAATGGGGCCAAAAAGATCCATATGGAGTAACTCCAAAGGTCTAGTTGTCGTCATGACATTCTTAGAGGGGTGTTGAGCTCCTACTTGCTTTCCCGCTTGGCACGCACCACGTGGCCTATCCTTTTCAAATACCACATCCTTTAGGCCACGAACGTGCTCTCCTTTAAGGAGCTTTTGAAGGTTCCTCATTCCAACATGGGCTAGCCTTCTATGCCAAAGCCATCCCATGTTGGCTTTTGCCATTAAGCATGTGTCAAGTTGAGCCTTATCCGTGGTAAAATCCACAAGATACAGCTTTCCCTTGAGCACTCCCTTAAAGGCTATTGAGTCATTACCCTCTCTCAGAACATTCACACCCTCACTAGAAAAAACACACTTATATCCTTTATCACAAAGCTGTGATATGGATAGGAGATTATAGTCTAGGGAATCAACATGCAAAACATTAGATAAAGTATGCGAAGAGGAGATAGCAATTTTACCGGAGCCAAGGATTTTCCCTTGGCTATTATCCCCAAAGAAGATTCCTTCACTTGGGTCCTCGTTCTCCTCATATTCTATGAACATGCTCCTCTCTCCGGTCATGTGGTTGGTACATCCGCTATCCAGCACTCATTTCGATCCACCGGAGGAGTAAGCCTACAAAACAAGTTTATGCCTTCCTTTTAGGTACCCAAGCGGAGTTGGGTCCTTTCACGTTAGTAGTTAGGCATTTGGGCACCCACACGCAAGGCTTGGGGCTCTTGCGGAGTGGCCCAACATATCTAGCAAACACTTTGCCGTGTTTGTTCCTCTTTAGCACATAAGATGCATCAAAATCATGGAATAGAGGATGCAATTCAGATTTAGGCAATTTGTTGCTAGAGTGTGAGTTCTTTTCAATTTTAGTTGGGGATGAACTCCCCTTAACAAAGACAATCATGTCTTTGCTATACTTGGAAGTTTTGGCATTATGCCTTCCACCTCTAGTATAGCCAAGACCATCCTTGACATGGAGAGGTCTTGTGTTGGTGTATGCACTTCGTGCATACGCCACCTTCTCCTTGTCAAAGATGGCACCCTTAGGTGCTTGCTTGCCTTGTGCTGAGTTGAGTTCATCCTTAAGCTTAAGGATTAAGTTAGAGCACTTGCAAGGCGGAGTTGCATTAGATGAGGCCTTTGAGAAGGTTGAGCTCTTAGAGGAAGAGGATACATTGTTCTTGAGAGACTCAACTTGAGTCTCAAGGATTTTGTTAACTTTTGACAAGTTCCCAAGTTCATCCTTAAGCTCAATTGTTTTCTCCTCAAGACTTGAACACATTTTCTTACTTAGAGCAAGTTCGTGTTCCAATGCCTTGCTCTTCTCTCTTTCGAGCTCAAGGAGTTCATCAAGCTCTCGACATCTCTCCTTCTCAAGGATGAGCATGTCCTCTTGTCTATTGATGAGATCCTCCTTCTCAAAGATCTCATCCATAAGCAATTTCATCCTTCGCAAGGTGCTTTTGCTTATGTCCTTAAACATGTGTTCATTCTCACTAGCACTATCAAATTCATCTTGCGAGGAAGTTGTGGAGGAGGGATGAGATGTTACCTTTCTCCTTCTCTCCCTTGCCATAAGGCAAGTAGGTTTGTAGTCGTCGTTGAGGTTGGGGAAGAGCTTGCTTCCCTTGGAGCTCCTCCCGATGGCTATGGTAGCCATCTTCTCCTCTTCTTCTTCGGAGGAGGACTCATCGTTAGAGTCCCACTCCTTCCCCAAGTGAGCATGTCCGGAGTGCCTCTTCTTCTTGAAGAATTTCTTATCTTGAGGCTTGCCCTCCTTCTTCTTCTTCGCTTCTTCATGTGGGCAATCAGCGATGAAGTGCCCATACTCGCCACAATTGTAGCAAGACCTTTTTGATTTGGGCCTTGCTCTTTCCTTCCCTTTGCCCTCATGGTTGTATCCACCTTTCTTCCTCCTCATCATTCTCCTGAATTTGTTGATGAAGAAGGCCTCTTCCTCATCGGTGTCGAGGCTCTCCTCATCACTTTCCTCTTGCTCCTTTGAAGAGGGTGTTGCCTTGAGTGCAACGTTCTTCATCTTGGAGGCGGTGAACTTCTGAAGGTCGTTGTAGAAGAGCGCCTCCTTCTCCATGATCTCGTGGTTGATGATCCTACCAAGGACCTCCTCCGGGGTCATTTGAGTGAACCCCGGGCTTTCTCGAATCATGGAGCAAAGAGTGACGTTCCTAGGCATGAATGCCCGGATCATCCTATTCACAACCTCGTGGTCGGTCCACTTGGTGCAGCCATATGATCGGCTCTTGTTGATAAGTACCTTCAACCGGTTGTACATGTCTTGGGGGGATTTACCATCCAAGATGGCGAATCTCCCAAGCTCTCCTTCGATGAGCTCGATCTTGGCCTCCTTGACCACCCGATTTCCTTCATGCGCTGTCTTGAGGGTGTTCCATATGTCTTTGGCCACCTCAAGGCCATCGATGCGGTTGAACTCATCTCTTGAGAGAGATGAGATAATGACATCCGCAGCTTGAGCGTTGCGGTGGATGAGGATGGCTTGTTCTTGAGTGATGTTGTCCTCATCCTTCGGAATCTCCACCCCGGTCATGACAATTTGCCACAACGCCGGGTTGAGTGACACGAGGTGGATCTTCATATTATGTTTCCACATCCCGTAATCAGTTCCATCGAATTGGGGAGGTTTCCCCAATGGGATGGAGAGGTAGTGTTTGTTGGCGGCAAGGCGTTCATAATTGAACCCTTGTCGGTTGTAGTTGACTCCGCCACTACCACTTGATTGGTTCGACGGATCGATCTTGGAGATGTTTAGCTTCTCCCGGAGCTTCGCCTTGAGTTGGCAAGTCTCCTCATCGTCCGTTGGCTTATCTTGATAGGCCAGCGTCTCCTCACAGGTTGCCTCGTAGTTGCTGCTCGATGCGTCGTCATTCACCACTCCGGCCATCTCTCCGAGTTGTTAGACTCTTTGTGGAGAGACCTGCTCTGATACCAATTGAAAGTTGCCTAGAGGGGGGTGAATAGGCTAATCGACCTGCAAATGACTTAATAAAACGAGGTTAAATCAAAGGGGGCGGACTAGTCCGGTCTGGGGGCGGACTAGTCCGGTCAGCCTGCGTGAAGAACCCTAAAAAGTGTTCCTAGCAAGTTTTAAGGGGATTTTCTCGAGGCTACAAGTGAGGATATGTTTAAGACAAGTTTAGAAACTATCAACACAAGAGTGAGTCAAGTTTTAACAAGATTAAGCAATGAGAGGCACAAGACAAGACTAGCAACCCTAGAGCTAAGTATGCAATAAACAAAATGCGAAGAACACAGAGACACAAGGATTTTATCCCGAGGTTTGATTCCACACAAGAATCTACGTCCCCGTTGAGGAGTCCACAAAGGACCAGGTTCACCAACCCTTCCCTCACCAAGTTTACCTCACAGGCCTAACTTGATTCTCCACTATCTCAAAGTGCGAATACAAGATTCGGTGGGGCTTCTCACAATCTGAGGCTCCCACACCACAAAGATGATCAACAACGAAAAACACACTCAACCCACAGCTCACAAAGACTCAATGAGTGCAAGAGATCAAACCGGGAGCACAAGCGCGATGTTCTTCCTCTTCTCCACCTCACTAAACCCTAATGCACACAAGAATTAGTTTTAGAGAGAAAGTTGGCAAGAAAGAGGCTTAAGAGTGCTCCAAGTTGGCTGTGGCGGAGCTAGGGTTCAAGTTAGTTCAAGAGTTGGTTCAAAAGAACCTAGGGAACCTCTATTTATAGAGGCCCCAAGCCCATACTGCTGACTTCAGCAGAAGGGCGGACTAGTCCGGCCTCAGGCCCGGACTAGTCCGGCCTAGGGGACCACTGACCTCTTGTCAGGCCCCGGCAGCTGACACGCTATCGTCACACTACCCGCCAAACTTCAAATTCAAACGGTCACTTCAACAACGGACTAGTCCGGTCACCACCGGACTAGTCCGATCTCACACAGAGCCTTTTGCTCCGTGTGAAAACGGACTAGTCTGAGGACCACGGACTAGTCCGGCCCCAAGGGCGGACTAGTCCGGTCCTCCCAGACTTAGTCACAGAAGCACCTTCAACTCGCCTACCCGGACTAGTCCGGCCCCACGGGCGGACTAGTACGTTCTCACTCAGGACCTCTTGGTCCGGACTCAAACGGACAAGTCCGTGGTTTTGAGACTTGGTATCCAAAACCCACTCACTGCTACCCGGACTAGTCCGGCCACGAACGGACTAGTCCGATCTCAGTCAGACCCTTCTGGTCCGGCCGAATACGGACTTGGCCGGCCAGGGGCGGACTAGTCCGGCCAACTGCACGGACTAGTTCGGCCCTACTGCCAGACTACTTATCCACTCTTTTCTCTCAAGGGGTTTGACCTCTAAACCACTTTGAGCTCCCAAACTTGATCTCAATGCACTTTACACACGCACCCTCCTATTTCTACGGCTAGTCTAACTCAACACGCTAGAAACCCTAGTTTCTACGCTTCGAGTTGACTCTGTTTCCTTCCTTTTCCTTTTTGAGGGTTTGCGTCTCCAATCGAGTCCATACCTGTGCTAAGATCACATGAGCTCATTAGCGACTTAATTGTCGTCATCAATCATCCAAAACCCACGGGGAACCTAGATGCACTTTCACTACCCATACACTCCAGGGTTTATGGGGTCATGCATTTGGACTGTCATTCCATCCTAGGCATAATGCACATTTCATTGCTAATCAAATAAGTAGTGATAAAAGCGGAACGTTGAAACGGCACTTAAATGCAAACCGGAGCTTTCTTTGCTCAAGGGTTTTCTTAGTAGGCTCTAATTAGTTAGTCTTCCTTTAGAGAATTCACCACGACAGCTGCGAGATGGAAATCCTGGCCTCTGAGTTGTGCTCCTCATCAGGCTCCGTCATCGCGTATGCTAGCAAATGCATATAATATGTAATGCTATTTGTAACCTAACATATGAAGTTGTTTACAACTTAACAATGACTAAGAATGAAGTTTCTGTCTGTGTGGTCTACAAACACGGAGAGGAAAAGAAATAGAAATGCAATAGGATATAAGCATGAGGTCATTTCGGATTTCATATGGATATATAAATATTAATAGTGCTTCTTGAGGTTCAAAAGTTCCAATAGGGATGAAACTTTAACATTGGCTCTTAGAGGTGATATGTAGACTTTGTGCAAAGTTTGGGATTTTTCTATGAACTGGTGTGGTCACAATATCCATATGTGTTTCCCTTTCTCTGAATTTGCAGAGCAAAATTTAAAGTTTTTCATACAGGAAAGTATGTCTTCCTGTAGGATGGTCAAATGGAGTCCAACAAATTTTGTTTTATATTTTTTCAAGAATTCGACAGGGAAATATGAATGTTACAAGTTTGAAACATTTTCTGAAAAAGTTTCTTTTATTTTTACTTTTTCATAGACATATGGAAAAGAACTACAGTTTAACTAAACAAATAAAGCCTGAAGCTGAAAATTTGACTGGAGTTCAAAGGTATTAAATGGAATATTCTGGCCAAAATTGGGAATTTTCTGTAAAGGAGATCATCCGGAATTAATTCCCAAAGAATCAACTTATGGGAACTATTGAGAAAATTCCAATGGCTTTCATAATAATTAAATTGCACCACGACAAATACATGCCATGAGGAATCCAACAAAATTTATTTTAGGACTTTTTTGGTCAATACTACTAGCATCTATGATTTTCCAAAGTTTAGAAGGCATTTGGATTATTTTCATATTGGAAATTGTTTAAACAGTAGCTGGGCCCACCCATTTGAAATGTGCCACTAAAAATCGAGCAACACGCCGGCCATAGGGTTCCTCCGTGTAGCCACAAACAATCAAGGCACCACCGATAGGAAAAGAGCCACTGACGGTAGGACCCGCACTAAGGCTTCTTTCACCTCCGACCAAACGGAGCCGGTGGTGATTTCCCTTGCCGGAGAAGCGGTGCGATCACCGGAAACGAGCTCCCATGCACCAGACACTGTGATAATTGCCACCAGAGGGTAAAAGAGGATGGGGAGAAGGATGGTGGGGTCAGCCTGGCATGTGATGGCCGCAGTGCAGCCAGCGATGGTGATGGCACCGGCCAGGGTCCCGGTGAACTCTCTTTTTCTCAAACAAGTCACAAATGGCTCGACAAAAATTCCAGAAGCTTCCTTCATCGGTGGGGACATAGAAAATGAACCCAAAATTTGATGGCAAGGACTGGAATACCGAATTCATCAACCACCCAAAGATTACAAAGTGGCGGTGCTAAAACTCACTTTTCTTTGCATACACCCAAAGGTTTTCTAATCTTCTTATTATGGACGATGCGCAAGCATGCAAGGAAGGTGTTTAATAACTGGAATAATCTATGATCAATTGTGTGACTTGAAGTTTGGCAAAACTTAGCTTCGGCTCTAAAGAACAAGCTACCAAAAATTGTGAAATACACCTAGGACAGGGCATGACACGGGGAATCATTTTACAGGAACCAAGAAGGGGTGTAGGCACGCCTTTTTCGTGTTTTCAGCGGGTGAAAATGGGTTCGTATCGTCGGTGCAACGAGGAACTGTAGGGGGCGGTGCAGAGGAGACGAAAATGGCAATTTGTCTCTGTTTCTGTTTCTGCGGCAGCTCATGAAGGTCGCATTTTGTTGGCGTCGGGGGGGGGGGGGGGGGGGGGGGTAGGGGGAGACCACACACAGGCTGGGCGATGGTGACCGTGGAGGGCGATGGGCAGAGGCAATGGTGGCCAGGTGAAACAGCATGGGCACTTGCAGAGAGGAAGAAAATATCAGTTGTTTGGGAGGAATGAGTCGCCTTCAAGCTTTTGTGCACTGGAATCACGTGGTGTGAGAATCAAAGCAAGCACTGGCTTGCATGCCACCTGTGTGTGGCGCCCTGGCAAGGAAACAGAGGAGGATAAACTATGTTTGAGCAGTGAGTGTATGAAAGGTGGGTCCCACTTTCTCCCCTCTATGCCATCCAAATTTGAATTAACATTAGAAATGAGTGTTAGTTTTGAGCACGTCTCCTCCCACTAACCGCTCTGATTGGGAGCCCCAACCGACTACAAGTCGGAGGCCCCCTATCAATTCCGTGTATATAAGGGGATTAGAAAACAGTTTAAGAGAGACTAATCTAACAAACTTGAGATCTCTTAAGCCCACCGATCGGGAATCACAGGAAGTGGGGGGAAGGCCGTTGACAGCACTGCTCGCCATCAATGGACAATTGCCCCTCTGCACTACCTCTACACCGACGCCATCACTATGGAAATAAGGTCAACATCCGGTCAAGATACGCCCTAACCCTTCTTCTAATCTTGTCTACTTGAACACATATGAGATCCCTATGTACCTTAATTAATTATTGATTAAGATTAAGTTCAAGTTAAGATTGATTAGCTAACCTGATTAGATTCATAACTAGTAATTAAGGTTAATTAGGACCCTAAGGTCCAACAATGGTATCAGAGCTAGGTTAGACCATGTCTAATCGAGTTTAATTCAGATTAAGTTCAATGTCCACAGCAAATAGAAGGAGAGAAATTGATTTTGTTCGAGTGTGATTTAGGATTTGATATGAAACTCGGATCAAGACTAAGAGCCAAAAGGATTTTTGAATCACTTAGAAACTAAGAAGATAAGTTTTGTGTTTCGGTTTTGAATTGATTAAGAAATCTTATAAGTCTGTAATTCAAGATCGAAAAAATCGATTACGGGAAATTAAAGTGGTAGATCTGCTTACCTCAGTCCACACCGGAACCGAAGTTTCAAGGGCACCAAACGAACGTCATCATCGATGGTGGTGCGCTGAAACTAAGGAGTCTTTCACCGAAAGGATGGAATCTTATGAAGAGGACTATTTTTGCTTTGACTTAGATCATTCTAAGTGGTCAATCTCAAATAAGAAATGTTTACAAGTGATTAATGGTTCTATTACTTAGAATGTTCAAGAAGAAATTCATGAATGCGACACTGCTTATGAGTACCTCCTTATTTTAGAAAAGTATGCAACTTTAAAAGCCCACATTTGAAAAGAATGCGAATGCAAAAATGCGAACATAAATTTTTTTAACTTCAATTAAGAATTCATTACTCACATGAATTAAATTGTTACTCGATCGGTTAATATTCAAACATAGGAATTTGTTAAAATTTTACATATGGTACATGGTTGCTAATGTATATTAGAACTTAACATGTAAAATATTTAATTTCCATGTATTCACATCTTCAATGAAAATTAAAGGAGAAAAGAAAACAAAATAGAGAGAAAGAAAAGGAATAATTCCAACCCTAAAATGGGACATTCAAATTCAAATCCAAAGTCATATGAAAAATGGTCAAAACTTGAAATTGAACCCACCATTGTTTTCTCATAACTCAAATAGTTCTCATGCGAATTCTCATAATATTTTAATGTCATTTGCTATTTATTTCGGTGAGACCATTAAAATACATTTGAATTCAAATTCAAATTTGAATTTGTTTGAAACTTTACCAAATGTTGAAATTGAGTTCACATTTAGGTTCTACACAATTTATTTGCCTTGGCCACCAAGTTTGAGCAATTTTTGAATATTATTAAATAGAGGAAAGAGTTAACAGAGGGGATAAGGAGGGGGAAACAGTGGGTCCCACATGTCATCTTCACCAGGAAAGAACCGTCACTCTCTGTTTCTTGCCGTAGCGCCACGCACGGGCATACAAGTCAGCGCATGCTTTGCACTGTGGGGATAAAAACATCGTTGCTCTGTTCTCCTTATCACCCCATGACACAATCTCCTTGGATGTTCTCTTCGTTCTCTGGTAAGAGAAAGCATGTACCTCTCAGTTTCCTTGCCGCCATGGAGCCTGCGTAGGAGCGACGTCGCCTGGCGCCATCCGGAGTTTCTTTACTCCACCAAACCTGCTGGAGGCTGCAAGACCATCTCCTCCACCTTCCCGAAGCACCCAACCGAGGACTCCCCGAGCTGTTGGTTTGCAACGGGCGGAGCTCACCTTCCTCAACATTTTCCAGCCGCCACAACAAGTCTTCATCGCCCCGCTGTCTCAGTCCGGTTCCAGCTCCAATAATCAGTCTCCAAGGTCCGAAACCTTCTCCTCTCCACGTCCCTCCAGTGAATTAAACTCTCCTAGCTCGGTTTAGCCGGAACATGGATTTTCGTGGTTGCCTTTTAATAACCTAGGTCTCCAAGGAATCCCACCATACAGTCGTTTTCCTTTCAATTAAAGTTCAGATTCGGACTCCCCATCACACATAGGTACTCCACGATCTAAATACGAGCTTATTAAAGTAGGTTCTAGGCGTTTTTCCCATAGCAGTCAAGCTTGCCGCCGCCTCTGTCCTTGCCGGCAACGTTCCGGTCATCACCGTGTTGCACCATGTTGCCCAACTTCTGTTCTTGGGTTTGGGGATCAACTCTTGTTTTTGTATCACTTCATTTGGTCACCTACAACCATGGGAACGGCCAAGCGAAGTTAATTTGAAGCCACAGTTTGAGCTGTCTAGAGGTAGAAGACGAAGCTGACCAGTGGTCAGCCACTTAAGTTTTCCTTTTGAAAAATAATTCCAGATTTGAGCCTACCTTCCAAAAATCATAGACTAGTACAATTTGACAAAAATTCTCAAATAAATTTTGTTGGACTTCTTATGATCCATAAACTCCAGTGGTGCACTTTTATTGATATGAACAGACAAGATATTTCTTTAATAATTTCCATGAAACAAAAAGACTTCAGAATTTATTCCTAATGATCCAATCTTTGGTAAATTCCCAAAATTTAACCATGTCCTTACTAATAATTTCCTTGAACCCCAGTAAAAATTTCAAACTCCTTTGACTTCATTTGATAGGTCCAATTGACTTCCCAATCAGTATGCACATGAAAAATTCCAAAATGTCCAGAATGTTTTTCAGAAAATTGTCCAAACTTAAAAATCAATATATCCCTGTATAATTCTTATAAAATTATCAAACCAATTTTGTTATACTCCTCTTAA
The DNA here is from genome assembly GCA_036927565.1 of Tuctoria greenei. NCBI lineage: Eukaryota > Viridiplantae > Streptophyta > Magnoliopsida > Poales > Poaceae > Tuctoria > Tuctoria greenei. The sequence goes on along the minus strand of JAYESD010000007.1, from coordinate 66,420,656 downwards.
CATCTCATAATCATAAAACCAACTTTGAAGCATGACAAAGCTACAGATGTTCCAGGAAATTTCAGTTAAGCATAAAGCTTGCTAGCACCTTTCTTGTGACCTCTGTGAAATACTACAAAAATCCCAGGTTCATTCTGTTTGGTCTTCATCAGATTATGACATTGGTATGTCTCATTTACATGAATGTCACATGGAGGTTCATAGTTCCCTTGCTCCCATCTCCATTTTGTTAAACTTCATTCTTGCCACCGGAAGCTGAATACCTCAGAGAACATCATCGAAGCCCTTGTACAGAACTTGAGCTTGGGCAACCTTTTGTGGTTTCCATTGTGAGAAGGTTTATGCAACTACTTTAAAGTCTTGGGCATAACCTTTTGGAATCAAGTTGATGTTTATTCAACTTGTGAACAATATGAACTTGAACACAGTAGAGACCATTCTTTAGCTCCTATACACGATGTCACGTTTTATTTCAAGATTCATGTAGTGTTCTCCCCTTGTTAATCATACTTCTTACATATGCACTTTCATATCGATAGTTCAAATGACGACGAAGTCGACGAGGAACACCATATGAAGGAGGAGGGGATCAACATGGAGCTTGCTGCAAGCAACTTATGATCTGGAGCAGCAGCAAGGGTACTTGATGACAAGAGTAACCTCGGAGCTCCACCATGAGATCAAGAACTGACTTTATTGACTTTTATTTAGTCACAACCTAAGTCAAGCTCCGGTTTGCATTTAAGAGATAATTAAAGTTTCTATTTGTATCACTTATGTCTAGGATAAGTTTTGTGCATTAGAGCTAAGGTGCTTGTTACTCCACTTGCATGACCCACAAATCCCATAGAGTATTGGGTAGGTTTACAGCCCGACGAGTAGAAAACGCCATGCTTATGCCTGTAGGAATCCGGTAGAGGTCGAGTAGATGGAATCTACTCGCGAGGTAGGACTTTATCACAAAGGATGGATTTGAGCAAATAATGGTTGTAAATATGAATTGGAGACCGAGTAGTGGGATAGGATGCAGCGAGACGTGGTCTCACGTGCGTAGCCCTGCTTATGTCGATTGAGAACCGATCCGTGTGCGGCCCTGCTGGACAAGTTTGAATAGTACCAGATGCATATTGGGCATATGGAACCCAGGAAACTGATGTAACTTGATAACTTAGATGTCGAGGCATAGCCCATTGTCAATAGGGGTGGGATGTGGGTAGTAAAGTGTAAATTCGCATGTGGGCACAGACAGGCTCCGTGCGGGAACCTTATGCCTGCGATGGTGGGACTGGTTAGGTGTTTGAGTTCCATTGTGAAAGGTTGATGTGTATGACGTGTTGAGGAGCACGGCACGCTCCTTAGGCATGGGTGTACGTGATGTGTTATTCGGGTGTGTCCTGATTGCAATCACTGTCCCTCGCGGTTATTTGAGTACCGCTTGTTCACTGTGTTGTGACGTAGTAAATTCTCAAGAAGCCAGAAGAATATGATGTATTGAATTATAATGGTTTTGCAACCTTGTGTGGCTAAGAGATAGCACAATTAAAATTTTACGGTTTCCAAATACTTAATTTGTAATAACATTATGTGCTTTGGGCATGACATATCATCGACAAAGTGTTTATTTTTTGATTGTGGAGTCTATTATGTGTCGTACCTGAGGAATGTCATTTGCTACTTAAAATATGACTATAAGGATCCACTTGTAGGCGAGTCGATTTATGCTATTCCTTACCTATGGTTAGACTTTACCTTGCATATGTCTAATGAGACGGGTCAGTCTTGCTGAGCCTTATGCTCACGTTTGCGCTTTAACGCTTTTGCATGTATTAGTTTATTTTTGCTGCTCAGGTTGTACAAGAGACCTCGATGTGTCGAGAAGAATCTCGTGTGGACCACGTCGCTGCTGGATGATCATCATGTTGCTAGTGAGAAGCGTCCTAGGGCATGAACGTCTTCTCTCATACATAGATAGGCGAGAATATGAGTATGTAGTTCCACTGCATCTGTACCTCTATTGTACACTATTTCGTAAACTCTAATTATATTTATGAAATGAAAACTTTATATGTTTTGGTAATTATTTTAGTGTGTGATGTTATGTGCCGCATCACACGGAACCACCCAATGAGATCCTTGGATGTCGGGACCTCGGTCCCCAAACACATGGTATCAGAGCGTCATTGGGAATAGCATGCTCGAAAAGAGCCTATTTTCGAAAACTCCGAAGTAGTCGAGTGAGGATTAGCTATATGCCCATTAAGGACTATAACTAGTATAAGTTATAAAGGTGTTAAACTAACTTACTTGTAATATTATTTTGTAATGACGCTCGTTCTTCAAGGTAAGAGGTAAGGTACACCACCGAGAGCGGAGCAATCTTTGTAAGCTCTTCCAGACGAGATGTGTTATGTGATTGTTAGAACATATGGCACGTGGTACCCCTGCGTGACACAAAATTAGTGGGAGACCCCGTCGGGTGGTGGATAACCCGATAGTATGCATCTCTAGAACTATTCATGTTCTATGGGAGCAGGCGAAACCCGTATGCCCGAGCGTGTATAAGCCGGTTTGTGTGAGAGTCTTTGCTGTACAGTCGTAGTACAGCCATGTACCTCAAGACATGACTTCGCTCGAGGGCGACTCAGACCAGAGTCGTATGCATTAACTTTCATATATATTATTGTGACTGTCTGTCGTGTTTCCCCGTGCCGCCCTTGAGGTGTGAAGGAGTGAAAGGGGGTTGTTTGTCTTCTGCAGCTACACTAACTACGATAGTGACCCGTGTAGAAAACGTTTGCAAGTGAACGATACTAGGGCCACCTATAGACGTATCCGGATATACCGGTTAAATTTTTACTTTGGTGAGGCACGTAGCACCGGCAGTATCACATTTGATACTTGACCAGCCCCCACAACATAACAGATACATAGTATTTGAGGTCCTACTATTAGTTGATGGTATGTTTGGACTTGTGTCATTGGTTATCGGCTCGAGAAAGGTATAGAACCAAGATTCTTTGTTTCTGGCTGAAGTTTGCTCAGCTTCGCTGGGTTCCAATCTTGGTTAGTTTTTAGAGAACCTATGATTATGCTATATGGTTAAGAAGATCTTCAAGTCCGCTATGACTTTTTCCTTGGACAATTTGGACAGGAAAGCACTTTGAACCGGTCCAAATCCTTGGAAACCAACATTTATCCACCTCCTTGATCTCATGAATTAGCCTCAGTGTTTTACCATATCCTTCCGTATAAAACTCTCCTTGACCTTTGTCATACAGTTTTGAAAAGAGGGTATGATGTTCTCTAAGTTGGTCATGCGAAGTGTCTTCAAATTCGGTACATAGCAAATTCCAATCCTGAGTTGAAGTTGGTACAATATGTAGCTGCGACAAGCTCTATTCAGATTTTGGGTGAATTTCATAGAGCCATATCTCCTAGGTTATTCAACCAATCTAGGTGTATGTTATGCGCTTGGAAAAGTTTAGGAAATTCTCTAGATGTTTCCCGTTCACCTCGACAGCAAACTCCATTGCTAACCTCTCCCAAAAGTCCAATTCTTAAACTATGTCGAAGCTGGACCAAATCTGAAACTGTTCTGAGCCTTTCACCATTTTAACCATAACTCATTGTAGACTTTGCCAATGAATGTCTATAATACCTGATTGGAAAGTGTAGAGAGTCATCTACAATTTTTCCACTGAAATCCATGTCAGAATCCTCATGTAACTCAAGGAATAACTCGAAGTTACAAACTCTAACAAATCTGGACCAGATCGGGACAGATCTGTATATGGTTACAATTTCAACCATAACTCGTGGTAGAATCGTCAACTAACTTCATGTTATACATTTCCGAAAACCATGCGGCCTGTACAACAAGTTTGTAATATAACTTGCTGTCAAATTTTGATGTTCTCTACCTGCAAATCAGTGACCAAATCAGCCACAACAAATAAAGTCCTGTCAGAATTTCATTAGAAATCTGGCCACATTGTCCAATTTCAAAAATCCATATCTCTTCAACCAGAAGGGATATGGAGGAAAATAAGTACTTTTTAGAAATCTTGGAGACTCTTCTATAAATCTTATATTGAACTCCAAACCAGAAAACCACATTAACAAGATGAAAAAGCACTCTAACTACAACTGTTGCTGTCTGAACTTTAGTGGATCAGCATCTCTATTTTTGCCACATCTTTTTGCAGAAACTCTTCTAGGCCATTGTGATGGATTTTTTGAAAGGAAAGGATCTATTCTACCATTTTGTAGTTCAAAGTATTTCCATATTTGCTACAAAATTATTTGAAATAGGGAGTTGAAACTGGTACTCTGTGCTGGTACTAACTACACTATTCAGATTATCGGTGAACTTTGAACTGGCATATCTTCCAATCTAGAAATGTGAACTAGGCAAGTCTATACATTTATGGAAATATTAAGGAGTCCTATATCAAGTTTCTATATTACTCAAAGGCTAAATATCACAATAACAAGGTTTAAATCGAAGTATCGTTTAAGGTGTATTGGCAGTTCAGAATCTCGCAGGTTTGTATTCAGTTATTGTTTTGATCTTAGTTTCGAATAGAATCATCGGATGAATGCGTGTTTTACATTTCTGGAATCCTAAGTATGTATGCAACAATTTTTTCTATGTATTATTTTTGAAAATGTTGATGTCTATATATCTGAAAACTGTGGACAAGATCAGCCATAAACAAAGTAGGTGCTGTCCGAATTTTCAGAAAAACTGTCAACTTGCAAAGGGAATATCTCCTCAACCAGAAGTGCTATGAGGTCAAATGTACACTCTATGGAAAGATTTAAAAGTCCTCTACAAGTTCTCTATTCAACTCCAGACCTAAAAAGGTCATATAACTATTCTAAATCGAGTTTGAATGCAAAGTTATCAATCTGAACTGAACATCACATTCTGAATGCTGAAATGTTAGCAAACCTTCAAAATGCATATCTCTTAAACAAGAACTGATATGAAGACAAATAAGTACTTTATGGAAAGATTATTACAGTATATACAACTTTATAAATAATAATTTCTCCAGATTGGGGATAGAACTGTATGGAAACGTTGGATCAAAACTGCTACTTTTTAAGCAAGTTCTGCTGGAAGTGCCAGAAAATTCTGCAACCTTTATGATAGCATAACATGCAAACCAGAAATGATCTAGGGGCAAACCAATACTTTGTAGAAAGGTCTTTAAATGTACTTTAATTTTTTTATTCACCTAAAGATCTGATTTTGCCGTTAACTGGATCAAAATCGAGTTTGCGTCCAGACTGGTCATAGATCACAACAGCTTGGCTAGTTTGAAACTTTTGGGTTTTGTTAGGCATTCAGTTCACGATTTCAACTAGAGGAGTGTCGTAATAAACCAAGAGTTGGGACTCAACTATTTACCAAGTACAATGGAGTGTTTAACTCATTTGAAGCTCTTTTCCTTGGATAGACATACTAGTGTTTGATTTATGTGACTTGTCACATCACCTCTTGTGATTTTGAGCGCAAGTCGCAATTACTCGAGTTGCATCTCGTGTTCCCATGAGGATTGTTTGAGGTACGCTTCGATATCCTGGTTCAAAACTTTAAGGGGGAAGGTGAGCACTCAAGTAACTGTAGTGTTCAACTAGACCTCTTTGGCACATTGAAATGTGTCAACAGCAACACAAACAAGTGAGATTACATTTCCAAGAGGATCCAACCTCCACCACAAGATTGAGTTACTCTAATAAGAGTGTGACTTCAACTCCACTAAAGTGATCGAGAAGGATATCCATTCCTACTGACTGATCGAAGCAAAGGTTAAGTAAAGTATCACTAGAGATGTGTCTAGTGATCTCGACTAGGTGTCTAGGGATAACCTTCAACATAGTTAGTTGTTTTTCTTCTCTTGATGATACTCCTCAAGTCAACACGTACCTTCAAGACTTATATGAATATGAAATTAAGTTGATTAGAACATGAACAAGATTTCGAAAGATCAGGACAATGGTATACTTTTCGCGTTCCTTATCAATGCTCTGGAAAGTGAATTTATTGATCGTGGTCGAGCCATGGAAAAGACATCACCTGTTGAATGTCTTTCACGACCACTGTATCCAATCCTTGCAAATCATTAGACAGTACTTTAGTTTTGTGTGTGTGGTTCATTTAGTCTTGCTCAACCTATAAAAGCTATTGCACCCTACATGTGCACCATTTGCACCATACATGTGCACCATTTGCACCATACATATGCACCATTTGCACCATACCATGTGCATATTCATTGCACCATACAACATATGACGCATCATGAAGCATCATTACCAATGAAGTATGAATGATAGAATGCATGATAATACTAAAATTTAGAGCAAGATTATGTACTTCCATTCATACTATTCCAAGGTGTCGAATGGCTACAATCATTTCACCATCTTCATTTGACTTCTTATATGGTTGATCTCTCTTTCATTGAGTGATACCTGGGCAACCAATCACTCAACCTCCATTGCAACTAAACAGACACTTGAACTTCCGTCCTTGACTTGTTTAGGTTCAAGTGCTTTGATTGTTGCAATTATACTGTTCTTCATCGTGTGATCACCGGTTAGATGATCAACCTTGTACAATCCATGATTCTCATTACTTGCAAAGATTTCGTTTGATTATCAACCTCGTGAAACTCCTTGAAGTTCCTATAAGTTCTTGACTTGGTATATGGTAACTTTGATAACCTTGTAGTTACCATATAATTGAGTTCTTTGCTGTGTTGGGAGCATGTGAAGATGCTGAATCCGTAAATCTATGCCACCGCGAAGAGTCTTCATCTTCTATTTCTATTGTTTGAAGATGTTGATATACCCAAAAACCTTATAGTCGCCATATCTTCAGTATACCTGCCGTTTTGATCATATCAGAGTGTTGAGTGCTTTGCTACTCTTATGCTACAACTAAGGGATCCAATGGTTTGCTAAACAACAAACAAGGTTAATGATTGTTGTTTAACCTCGTAAACTATCTTAACTCATGTCTGCCGAAATATCACATGAAGTTGTAAGGACCTATGCAAAAACCAAGCAAGCAACCAAGAATCAATACTAAGATAGTTTAAAACTATCGAGGTGACCAAGAGAAGCAAAGAACAAGTGTTGATTCTTCCAATCAAGACTAGGACAGGGCAAGATGTCATGCTAGTGTAAGAGGACAGCGATAAAAGTTCAGTAACAGAGTTTTATGACGTGATATGGTCATGTCGAGCATCCTGTCAAGATTATCAACCTGAAGACTAGAATCACCAAAAGCAAACTTAAGAATTTCACAAGATGCCTTAACATAATCACTACTTTGTAGAACCCAAGTCTTTAAGGGCATTGTCATTTTCCTTAGTCAATGACCCTCTCTTACGGATTGTTCCCTACTCCTTTCTGTTATTCTACTTGATAGAATCTCGGACGAGCTTCCTTTAAGAGGGAAGGATTGTAAAAGCCCACATTTGAAAAGAATATGAATGCAAAAATGTAAAATTAAATTTTTTTTAAGTTCAATTAGGAACTCATTACTCAGATGAATTAAATTGTTACTCGATTGGTTAATATTCAAACATAGGGACTTGTTAAAATTTTACATATAGTACATGGTTGCTAATGTATATTAGAACTTAAGATGTAAAATCCTTAATTTCCATGTATTCACATTTTCAATAAAAATTAAAGGAGAGAAGAAAACAAAATAGAGAGAAAGAAAAAGGAATAGTTCCTACCCTAAAATGGGACATTCAAATTCAAATCCAAAGTCATATGAAAAGTGGTCAAAACTTGAAATTAGACCCACCATTGTTTTCTCATACCTCAAATAGTTCTCATGCGAATTTTCATAATATTTGAATGTCATTTGCTATTTATTTAGGAGACCATTAAAATACATTTGAATTCAAATTCAAATTTGAATTTGTTTGAAACTTTACCAAATATTGAAATTGAGTTCACATTTAGGTTCTACACAATTTATTTGCCTTGGCCACCATGTTTGAGCAGTTTTTGAAGATTATTCAAATAAAGGAAAGATTTAACAGAGGGTATAAGGAGGGGGAAACGGTGGGTCCCACATGTCATCTTCACCAGGAAAGAACCGTCACTCTCCGTTTCTTGCCGTAGCGCCACGCACGGGCATGCAAGCCAGCGCATGCTTTGCACCGTGGGGAGAAAAACACCGTTGCTCTCTTCTCCTTATCACCCCATCACACAATCTCCTTTGTTGTTTTCTTCGTTCTCTAGTAAAAGCAAGCATGCACCTCTCTGTTTCCTTACCGCCATGGAGCCTGCGTGGGAGCGACGTCGCCTGGCGCCATCCCGAGTTTCTTAACTCGACCAAGCCTGCTGGAGGCTGCAAGACCATCTCCTCCACCTTCCCGAAGCACCCAACCTAGGTCTCCCCGAGCTGTTGGTTTGCAACTGGCGGAGCTCACCTTCCTCAACGTTTTTCGGCCGCCACAACAAGTCTATGTCGCCCCGCTGTCTCAGTCCGATTCCAGCTCCAATAATTGGTATCCAAGGTCCGCAACCTTCTCCTCTCCACGTCCCTCCAGTGAATTAAACTCTCCTAGCTCGGTTTAGCCGGAACGTGGATTTTCGTGGTTGCCTTTTAATAACCTAGGTCTCCGAAGAATCCCACCATACAGTCGTTTTCCTTTCAATTAAAGTTCAGATTCGGACTCCCCATCGCACATAGGTACTCCACGATCTAAATCCGAGCTTATTAAGGTATGTTCTAGGCGTTTTCCCCATAGCAGTCAAGCTTGCCGCGGCCTCTGTCCTTGCCGGCAACGTTCCGGTCGTCACCGTGTTGCACCATGTTGCCCAGCTTGTGTTCCAGGGTCTGGGGATCAAATCTTGTTTTGCGTCACTTCATTTGGTCGCCTACAACCACGGGAGCTGCCAAGCGAAGTTAATTTGAAGCCACAGTTCGAGCTGACCAGAGGTAGAAGACGAAGCTGGCCAGTGGACCCCTCTGTCAGCCACTTAAGTTTTCCTTTTGAAAAATAATTCCAGATTTGAGCCTACATTCCAAAAATCATAGAGACTAGTAGAATTTGCCAAAAATTCTAAAATAAATTTTGTTAGACTTCTTATGATCCATAAACTCCAGTGGTGCACTTTTATTGATACCAATAGCCAATATATTTCTTCAATAATTTCCATGACGCAAAAAGACTTCAGAACTTATTCCTAATTATCCAATCTTTGGTAAATTCCCAAATTTTACCAGATCCTTACTAATAATTTCCTTGAATCCCAGTAAAAATTTCAAACTCATTTGACTTCATTTGATAGGTACAATTGAGTTCCCAATCAGTATGCACATGAAAAATTCCAAAATGTCCAGAATGTTTTTCAGAAAATTGTCCCAACTTAAAAATAAATATCTCCCTGTATAATTCTTATAAAATTATTAAACAAATTTTGTTATACTCCTCTTAACATATCATAATCATAAACCCAACTTTGAAGCATGACACAGCTACAGATATTCAAGGACATTTCAGTTAAGCATAAAGCTTGCTGGATTTTTGTAGACCACAATATGTCATGTATTTAGCTGAAACTTTGCTAGCACCTGTATTATGACCTCTGTGAAATACTACAAAAATCCAAGGTTCATTCTATTTGGTCTTAATCAGATTATGACATTGGTATGTCTCATTTACATAAATGTCACATGGAGGTTCATAGTTCCTTTGCTCCCATCTCCATTTTGTTAAACTCCATTCTTGCCACCAGAAGCTGAATACCTCAGAGAACATCATCTAAGCCCTTGTACAGAACTTCAGCTTTAGCAATCTTTTGTGGTTTCCACTGTGAGAAGGTTTATGCCACTACTTTAAAGTCTTGGGCATAACCTTTTGGAATCAAGATGATGTTTATTCAACTTGTGAACAATATGAACTTGAACACAGTAGAGACCATTCTTTAGCTCCTGTACACGGTGTCACGTTTTATTTCAAGATTCATGTAGTGTTCTCCCTTTGTTAATCATACTTTTACATGTGCACTTTCATATCAATAGTTCAAATGACGACGAAGTCGACGAGGAGCACCATATGAAGGTGGAGGGGATCAACATGGAGCTTGCTGCAAGCAACTTATGATCTGGAGCAGCAGCAAGAGTACTTGACGACAAGAGTCAACTCGGAGCTCCACCACGAGATCAAGAACTGACTTTATTGACTTTTATTTAGTTGCAACTTAAGGCAAGCTCCGGTTTGCATTTAAGAGATAATTAAAGTTTCTATTTGTATCACATATGTCTACGATGAGTTTTGTGCATTAGGGCTAAGGTGCTTGTTACTCCACTTGCATGACCCACAAATCCCATGGAGTATTGGGTAGGTTTACAGCTCGACGAGTAGAAAATGTCATGCTTATAGTTGTAGAAATCCAGTAGAAGTCGAGTAGTTAGAATCTACTCGCGAGATAGGACTTTATCACACAGGATGGATTTGAGCAAATAATGGTTTGTAAATATGAATTGGTGACCGAGAAGTGGGATAGGATGCAACGAGACGTGGTCTCACGTGCGTAGCCCTGCTTGTGTCGATTGAGGACCGATTCGTGTGTGGTCCTGCTGGACAAGTTTCAACAGTACCAGATGCATACTGGGCATATGGAACCTAGAAAACCGATATAACTTGATAACTTGGATGTTGAGGCATAGCCCATTGTCAATAGGGGTGGGCTGAGGGTAGTAAGGTGTAAATTCGTCGGCGGGCATAGACACGCTCCATGCGGGAACCTTATGCCCGAAATGGTGGGACCGGTTTGGCGTTTGAGTTCTCTTGTGAAAGGTGGTTGTGTATGACGTGGTGAGGAGCACGACACACTCCTTAGGCACGGGTGTACATGACGTGTTATTCGGGTGTGTTCTGATTGCAATCACCATCTCTCACGGTTATTTGAGTACCGCTTGTTCACTGTTCTGTGACGTAGTAAACACTAAAAAAGCCAGAAGAATATAATGTATTGAATTATAATTGTTTTGCAACCTTGCGTGGCTTAGAGATAGCACAATTAAAAGTTTACAGTTTCCAAATACTTAACTTGTAATAGCATTATGTGCTTTGGCATGACATATCATCGACAAAGCGTTTCTTGTTTGATTGTGGAGTCTATGGTGTGTCATGCCTGAGGAATGTTATTTGCTACTTAAAATATGACTATAAGGATCCACTTGTGGGCGAGTCTATCTATGCTATTCCTTACCTATGGTTAGACTTTACCTTTCATATGTCTAGTGAGACGGGTCAGTCTTGCTGAGCCTTATGCTCACGTTTGCGCTTTAACGATTTTTGCAGGTATTAGTTTATTTTTGCTGCTCAGATTGTACATGAGATCTCGAGGTGTCGAGAAGAATCTCGTGTGGACCACGCCACTGCTGGGCGACCATCATGTTGCTAGTGAGAAGCGTCCTAGGGCATGGACGTCTTCCCTCATGCTTAGATAGGTGAGAATATGAGTATGTAGTTCTGCTGCGTGTGTACCTTTATTGTACACTATTTTGTAAACTCTAATTATATTTATGAAATGAAAACTTAGAATGTTTTGGTAATTATTTTTGTGTGTGCTGTTAGGTGTCGCATCAAACGGCACCATCCAATGAGATCCTTGGACGTCGGGACCCGGTTCCCCACAGCAACGGGCTGCAACAAGGCTACAATGCATGCTCTTGTTTAGAAACTTATCACTCACAAGCATAATAGAGAAAGTGTGCGTGAGCACATTCTTAGTATGCGGGACACTACTGCTAAACTTAAGCTATTAGATTCAGGATTGAAAGATGAGTTTCTATTAAACCTCATTCTTGTTTTACTTCCAGAATACTATGATCAGGATATCACCAGTTACAACTCTCAGTCTGAGCCGTGGGATCTTAAGAAACTAATTGATCTATGCATTTAAGAAGAAGATCGCATTAAGTCTCATCGTGCTATTAAACATGTCAATCATGAGAATGATAAAGGTAAGTTGAGTTTTAATTGTTAAGTCAATGTTTAAGATTATTTTCAATCTATTCGATTGATTAACTAAGATGCAACCCTCCATATTCTTGAGACAAGAATTAGATATGTGGAGGATCATAAGAAGAGTGGAATGGTCATTAAAGTCGCTATGGACATGAAGCTAAAGTTGAAATCTTAGACTTGTGTTTCTTCTAAGTTATAGTTTTGTACTTAGGATTCATTATATACCCTCAGTAATAGTATTTTAGTTTAAGTGTTCATATTTGAAATTTTGATTTAACTACCCCATCGAGTACTTGGTATTATGATTATGCACATTCAATTATAACATTTATCCTTATATGATGATTTTAAATAGTATTCAAGTTTTCACTCACGGACTAAGTATTAAGATAAGCGCATTAGAATCGATCTTGAAACAATTTCGAAATTATGGCATTGTCATTAAGGTCATATTTCGAGGAGGAGAATTGAATTAGTTTTCTCCATCGATTTGTTTCTCCCTCATTAAGACGTTTCAGATTCAAAATAAGGCATTGAACATGTATTGTTAGTATTGACTTAGTTTTTTATTCAAGTAAAAATTGAATACCACAAAAATAACTAAGCGAAATGGTGTATGTTAATTAAGTATGTAGAGTTATTAGTCTATCGATTTATGTGTTAAGTCAAACTCTTATTAAGTGAGCCTCTAAGAAATCTTTGTATATTGTGGACAGGGCGTAAACCTCACTTAAGCGTATTCATATGAGGTAGTCCTGTTAAGGAAAAAGTAACCCAAAACATTATTCAGTTTGGTTGTAAGAACAATAAATAATAAGTTATTGGTTATCATTAGTTTAGTTAAATAAAACATGTCATCATTAGTAGGATGATCAGGGGGAGCATGGTATAATGAGAGGTCAAATAGCCTCTCTCTACCTGCTGTAGCTGGATTGTAACATTTTCGTAAATAATTCACTACGTGGTGTTAGTCTTTCATCGGTAACAGAAAATTGTAAGAATAACTCAGTTTAAGTCTGTTACCATCAACGATGTGAAGCGACAATAACCCCAAATGTACACATAATGCACAAGTTATGTGGATTACGTAAGTTAATAAGACCAAGTATAAGTTTTGATCTATAGTGAGCCATAAGATCATTCAGAAATTAAAATAAGTAAAGATGACTAAATTAGGGGGAGTTTTGACTTCATAAAGACACTGATCTTGAAAGGAATGGTACATGTTACCACTCTTATTCAAAAATCACTCTTTATGATGTCTTACTAACGTTGTGTTAACAATGCAAGACATTGGTGTCACAATATCTGCTATTGATTCTTCATCATTAGCAGCCAATAATAATGAAGAGTGATAGTAGCCCGATCACAATAAGACAAATGACAAATGAGGTCATACCACATAAGAAAATACTGTAAGACAATCTTTACCATCTAAATGGTCTAAAACCATGTCGGATGAGATGAGATCTGAGTACGCCATAAGTGTCTAAATTTTAGTCATAAGTTCCTGATGAAATCAAAACAGTAAACTGTAATGAGCCTACAAGAGAAATGTGATTCTTAAGGGAAATTTCAATTTCTAAGCAGACTAATGGCAATTCACTCAGTTGAGGATTCCTCGAGAAAGTTATTAGTTGTGCAGTGTGAGAACGTCAGTGTGACCTGACCGAAGAGTCTTGTCACTATAATTAAGTGACCCTTGAGACATTATTCAGTAAAATCCATTCATGGATTAAGAAATGTATCTTAAAAGCTATTATAAGTTATTTTGGGTTTTTAAGTAATGTGGGATTGACACTCACATGTATTCTAAGTTGAATGTATATAGTACATTACTTCTAAGACAATATAGTCATAAGAAATTAAAAGATTTTGTCCATAAGAGGATCTAGGTGAAGAATCCTACAAGACAAGGATTAGAAATTCACTGTGATCATAATAATGGGGTGTTAATCTTCGCCTGTTTAGACAGTCAAGGATGATAAGTTTACGAATTAGTTAAGTTTAGGGAACCAATGATTGGTCAACCTTATGATTTCGGTTCCATAAGCTTCTGCTGTTGAAAGATTAATTGATGTGTGCTCGAATAAGTGTTTACCTTGACTTAAGATAATGACCGGATACTTGACAGACATTGGGCCATGCTAGTGGTTCACGACTGGAAGGTATTTAAGAACTTATTTAAGAATGTGCAATACACGTAAGGCCTCATGTTAAGATATAATAAGTCAAAACTCACTTGACGAAGTGAGCTTAATAGTTTTAGTTTCACGAATTGTGTGGATTATAAGAATTCCACATTAGTTATATATCCACATTTACGAATGGAGCTATCTCGTTGAAACACTCCAAACAAATAGTCACTACATCGTCCACAATGTGTGATGAACATTGTTATTCATGATGAGGCCAACAAGTAGGCGATACAAAGCTTTGCCCGGGTTTAAGAGTGGTCGACAGCATGAACCACTTAAGTAATACTACTATAAAATGTTTGTAGTATCATAATTTCACAACAATGAGTCGAGTGAAACTGTCAAGCACATCGATGTTAAGTTTTGTGTTGTGAAAGATAATATCCCGGATCACAACTAGTAACGAGCATATAAGAGTCAAGTGAAAAGCTTGGGATACCGTTTATGAAGGGTTTTCCCGCCCATGTGTTCAGAGAACACGAAGCATGCATGGGTCTTGAGGGGAAGCCTGTGTACTATCCTGGATACTAAGGGGCCAAACTAAGTATAAGGTTATTTCTGAATGTGAGATGTATTGTGGTCGTTCGAGTCAGATAGCGTATAATTGGCTATTTTTGTTGCGACATGCCCTATATTTCAAAAATGAAGAAGCTAACACTGTATTCAGAATTAAGTAAGTAAGATAATAAGTTAGTAAGTCTTTAGTTTAGTGGTCAAGGGGGAAATGTTAGTTTTGACCACGTCTCCTCCCACTAACCGCTCTGATCGGGAGCCCCAACCAACTACAAGTCGGAGGCCCCCTCTCACGTCCATGTATATAAGGGGATTAGAAAACAGTATAAGAGAGACTAATCTAACTAACATGAGATCTCCTAAGCCCACTGATCTGGAATCACGGGAAGTGAGGGGAAGGCCATCGACGGCACTGCTCGCCATAACCGGACAACTGCCCCTCGGCACTACCTCTACACCGACGCCATCACTATGGAAGTAAGGTCAACATCCGGTCAAGGTACGCCCTAATCCTTCTTCTAATCTTGTCTACTTGAACACGTATGAGATCCATATGTACCTTAATTAACTATTGATTAAGATTAAGTTCAAGTTAAGATTGATTAGCTAAACTGATTAGATTCATAGCTAGTAATTAAGGTTAATTAGGACCCTAAGGTCCAACAATGAGCTCTGAAAGTGATGAAAATGGACAGGATATGTTAACTAGATATGAGGAATTTAACTAGATGTTTAAATCTGAGTTTTGACCTGATTATATTCGAATTTAAATTAAATTTTGAATATGACTCAATTATGCATTTGTTTTATATTTTCCACATAATTTGAAATAAAATATCAGAAATGGTTTAAGATTTAGTACAAATCATGTTTGGTGCCTCTAATTAATTAATTCACATAAGTTGAGTATGGGTTTGTTTGAAATGTGAATTCGGACCCATCTTTTTAGAATTTAGTTTAATTCCCCTGCGTATGTGCAATTGAATTTTTATTTCGTTCTTGCGCTATCTAGTTCATGAGCTGAGTTAAATACCTATTATTTTCTTTACATTTGATCTCCATAGGATCGACGGTGTCTAACTTGCTGAATTTTTCTCAGTGCACATAGCTTGATCCACAAGATCCTGTAGATTATGATATAGAAACATCTCAATAAAATAAGAAAATTCAGCATTAAGACCGTGCAAGAATCTTGCATTTTTTTTAATCTTCATCTTCTCTAATTCCTAATCGAATCAATAGCAACTCCATTTCCTTGTAATACTCACCAACTGATTTGGAGGCTTGTCTTAATTGCTGCAACCTATTTTGAAGGTTACGTTGATAACTTGAAGGTACAAAGCGTCTTCTCGTCACTTGCTTCATCTCATTCCATGTGTTGATATAATCACATCCCAACACAAGTTGATTTCTTGTATATGATTCCATCAAGTGATAGCATAACCAGAAAATGGGATGGAAGCAAGATTTACACGCCTCCGATCTTAGAGATTATGCACTCTAAAAATTTGGTCACGTTGCTCCTCTCACTCTAGATATGCATCTGCATCTTCCTTTCCTAAAATTTTTGGGAGACTTAGCTTGACACCAGCAATGCTGTCCAGATTATCCATATTGTGATGAAAGCGATGTTCTCCAATAGCACCTCGACATCGGTCATGGTGATGCTCAAAGTTACACTGATCTGCAAAAGGGTTATCATCTACATCATAACCATCATATGAGTTATCATGTAGCTCCTGCTCATCATCAAATTGCACATAGTTGGCATGATCACGTTGTAGGATCAAAGAGCACATGAAAAACTACCAGAGGGGGGCGAATGGTAGATTAAAAAAAATTTAGCAGAAGCAACGAAAACCCCTCATCAGGAAATCAATCTATTAAGAAACCGTGTGTACAACTGATATAAACATGTTCAACCATGACAAAATTAGTAGATATTATAGAGAATCAATTCACGAAGACACGATAATAATAATCATGAAAAACCGTTGAGAAAAACTCAAGTTATGATCGAAAGATCGAACAAAGATCAATATGTTCTACCCGAGTAAAACCTGATCTGCAACACCGCAAGGAAACTCGTGTATATCAGAAACTACAAATCTGGTGAATCTGTTCTACCTGAGTGAAGAAAATCCATAAAGAATCACGTCAATTGGATCTGTAAAACTCGAGTTATGATAAATACACCGACAGAACATAGTGTTGTGCAGAAACTCAACGAGAAAAACTTGTCTCAAACAAGTCAGACGAAGGCACAAAAGCTCCTTTAAACTACGAAATTTTATTGATCAACACACTAGAGGAACAGCCCCAAGTCGTCTCTCCACGAGCTCTGGCTTCCCTTGCTTTTATAACCAGCCCTAAGGCCAACCCAATCCAAACTAGAACTCTAATCCTACTTAGTTTCAACTGAAACTTTCCATAACTACTCAAGACTCTTCCATATGCAGATAGAAGCAATCTTAAGACTTACAAACACCATAAGAACGTCCTAAACATTCCTAAAACAACTCAACTTTGTGACCCACACAAAATCTAAACAAAACAAACTTGAAACTTTACATAAACGAATAATAACCACCGCTGTCGCAGCCAGAGGCATAATCCAGCCGGTTGGACCTTTTTGACTGTCGGATCGAAGAGCACGTGAAAAGCTACCAGAGGGGGGTGTGAATGGTAGATTTAAAAATCTTACACAGCGGAAACAATTAAACCCCAAACCCTTTCGGCAGAAAAACGATCTGTTAAAGAAATCGTGTGTGAGACTAATCTAAATGTGTTTTACCGTGAAAAAAGTGATAGATATCAGAGATAATCAAGTCACGAAGACAACACAAAAAGAATCACTCAAATCTGTCGAGAAAAACTCAAGTTATGATCGAAAGATCAAATAAGGTCAATCTGCCCTACACGAGAAAAAACTGTTTTGGAATGCTGCAAAGAAACTCGTGTAGATCAGAAACCACAAATCCAATGACCGTGAAATTTTGACATATGATAGATAATCAAGTTGTGAAGACAACCCAAAAAGTATCACATCAATAGGATCTGTAAAACTCGAGTTATGATAAAACCACCAACGAAAGGTAGTGCTGTCCAGAAACTCGACGAGTAAAACTTGTCTGGAACAAGTCTGACAAACAAGGCACAAAAGTTCCTTCAAACTACGAATTTTATTCAATATAACACATGAGGAACAGCCCCAAAGTCGTGCACCACGAGCTCTGGGCTCCCTTGCTTATATAACTAGCTCGATAGCCAACTCAACTCAAATCAGGAACCTAATCCTATTCTGTTCACGAATCGTAACTTTCCATAACTGCTTAGGATTCTTCTATACGCAGATAGAAGCAATCTTAAGACTTCCAAACACCTTAGCAACGTATCCCACATTCCTAAGCAACTCAAATTCGTGACCAACACGAAATCCTATCATAACCAACTCAAATCTTTCCATATTTGAGTCAAACCCGACTCAGCCGCAGCCTGAGTCCATAACCTAGTCGGTTGGACCTTTCCGACCAGTTCTTTATGTCCACATCTCTTCATCACGCCTCGGAACCATGCATCCACGTCCATGCACTCCTTGCACACGTGCAAACATCTTCCAATGACGTCCACGATACCTTCATATGCATTGTTCTTGATTCAATCATGTTGCGCAACCTCCTGACCAGCTCAACCACAATTCCTCCTGAATTTGGTTGTTGGAACCTCATCTCCTCCCTGAGACTAGTCCAATGGATCCCGTCACCAGCCATGTCTTGAACTCAAGCAACACTTGCACATGAATAAACAACCAATCCATACGAGCCCAAGTCCTCGACTTGACTCAAGTTAGTTCCGAACACAACACACTACGTGAGAACCTCACATAAGCATGTTGCAAAACCACAGTAACACGATATCATCCATATCAACCAAAACGCACCAAAAACATAGCAAATGAATACTAAGCAATCTTTCCAAAAATGTAAAGCAAGTACAAAACATTGCAAATGAAAAGCAGAAGCACTACGGTCAAGTTCTGGACCTTGCCAGAGCAACCCGGACCTTGAGCCGGAGCTAACAAAAGCTAGTAGAAGCTAGCGCCGGAGCTTACCAAAAGTAGTACAACCAAGCTCCCGCCGGAGCTTACAAAACTAGCAGGACCTAGCGCCGGAGCTAACCAGAACTAGTTGGAACTAGTAATCCCAAAAGCCGGAGCTAGAAAAATCAACTCGGAGCTTAGCAAAAACATGTCGGAGCTATAAAAAAAACATGTCGGAGCTATCAAATACATGCCGGAGCTAAAGACAAAACTTCACCGGAGCTGACCAAAGCTAGTCGGACCTAGCATCGAACATAACCGGAGCTACCCAAACCATGTCGGACCTACCGTCGGACCTTGCTGTAGCTCAGAGCTAGAGTCAGACCTTGATAAAAAGGTGTTTTGGTGATATTCAAAACTTTTATCATCAAAGCCAAGTGTATTCACTACAAGCCAATGTATTCAGCACATATAGGTCTTACAATCTCCCCCTTGATGAATGCATTGGCAACACCATTTAAAATCCGAACATTGGCTTATTCACATAAAGTTTTTGAAGGCAATTTCTCTCCCTTTGTAAATCAAAAGAATGAGAAGAAAATCCAAAAATTATCTCCCATATTATCTCTCCCCCTTTATTATCTCTCCTTATGCACATATTCTCTTTCTCTTCATGCTTATCTCTCCCCCTATGACAATGTATTCAGCAAGTCATGAGCATATAAACAATTTATCTCTCTCCCTTTAGTTGTTATGAGCATATTATAACATATACATATAAACAAAGCTCATCCAAGTCATACTATCAAGTACCTTACATTATCACATCAATGAAATACATAAAGTAGTGTAAGCCATGCTAGAGATCAAATGTAATTTTCAATTTAATCAAGTCATGATCTCACAAACTTAACTACTTCAAAACCTGAAGGCATGACACTAGTTGCTGCATTTTATTATTTTTCAAAGCATTAATTTAGATCATGTGATATTTGCAAGAGATTATATGCGCATCTGCCTTATTCTAACCAACCAAGCCAAGCCTATGTCATTTGACAATCAGAAGCTTAAGGACATGGTTTTAGTCATACACAACTTCTTCCAAGTTCATATCTAAGTGCAATGACAAGACATCTCAAAAGAAGAAGTGTGATGCATGCATATTCTCTTGATCTTTTCTCAATTTATATTAGTTCATAAAAACTCAACATGTGAGTTGATTACTTGATGAATTCTTAATGATTAAAAGCACTTGTGAACATGTAACAAGTTCAAAACAGCAAGAAAGTTCGACCATGACCAGTTTTAGTGTAAGTAATTATTCCAATTACTAGACATGGCAAAAACTACAAAATCTATAACACGAGTAATGTAGTAAGAACTTTCAGCATGTAAAAGGAATCACAAAGTCATATATGTATGAAATACTATGCTCATATTATTTAAATTTCAGATTCACAAATAGACTTCCCAAGTTTCAAAAACTCCCCCTCACTTTAAGCCATGAGGATGCATAACCCCTATTTCACTACGAATGTAACAAAAAAGAGTGAAATCCAAAGGTTTTGTAAAAATGTCAGCCAATTGCTGTTCGGTATCTACATGGTGAAGCACAATGTTTCCTTTTTCAACGTTATCTCGGAGAAAGTGATACCTAATGTCAATGTGCTTAGTTCTAGAATGTTGCACGGGGTTTTTGGCAATGCAAATAGCACTAGTGTTATCAAAAAATAGTGGAACACTATCTAGATCAATCCCATAGTCCTTAAGTGTTTGAACAATCCAAAGAATTTGTGAGCAAGCACTAGCAGCAGCACATATTCAGATTCAGCTGTGGATTGTGCAACTGAATTTTGTTTTCTAGAGGACCAAGCAACAAGAGAATTACCAAGAAAATGACAAGCACCGGAAGTACTTTTTCTATCAATCCTACAACCCCCAAAATCAGCATCCGAAAAAGCTTTCAAAGTAACGGTTGAGGAAGAAGGAAGAAAAATGCCAAATTCTTGAGTTCCATGTAAGTACCTGAGAATCCTTTTGACGGCTTGACGATATGAAGCATGTGGGGAAGCTTGAAACCGTGCACAAAGACATACGCTGAATTGTATGTCCGGTCTTGATGTCGTGAGGTACAAAAGTGATCCAATCATGCTTCTATATTCTTTTTGATCCACAGGTTCACCATCTTCATCAAGTTCAAGTGTTGTTGCTGTTCCCATTGGTGTCCGAAGAGGCTTGCTTTTGTCCATGTTGAAGCGCCTTAGGAGTTCTTTGGTATACTTCGTTTGATGCACAAAGGTACTCTTCTTGGTTTGCTTGATTTGCAGCCCCAAAAAGTAAGTGAGTTCACCCATCATACTCATTTCAAATTCGGAACTCATCATTGCTGAAAACTTGGACACAAGATCATGAGAAGCACAACAAAAGATAATATCATCCACATACACTTGAACGAATAATGAGTCACTGCCATGCTTAAACACTAAAAGAGTTTTATCAACCTTGCCCATGGTAAACCCCTTTTCAAGTAAGAATGTTTTTAACCTATCATACTGTGCTCTAGGGGCTTGTTTGAGACCGTATAAGGCTTTGGACAGTTTGTAAACAAGATTAGGAAAATCTGGATTTTCAAAACCCGGTGGTTGTTTGACATAAACCTCCTCATCTATGTAGCCATTAAGAAAAGCACTTTTAACATCCATTTGATATAGCTTAAAACCTTTAGATGCTGCAAAAGCTAACAAAATTCTTATGGCTTCTAATCTAGCGACAGGAGCAAAAGTTTCATCAAAATCTAGACCTTCAACTTGAGTGAAACCTTGAGCAACCAACCTAGCCTTATTCCTAACCACAACCCCATCCTCACTTTGTTTATTTTAAATACCCATTTAGTTCCAATTAAAGTGTGACCTTGAGCGGAGGTACAAGTTTCCAAACATTATTTCTTTAAAAAATTTCTAACTCTTCTTGCATGGCAATAATCCAAGATTCATTGGTGAGTGCGTGTGATATATCTTTGGGTTCAAAAGAAGCAACAAAAGCAGAATGTGCATGAGAGTTTGGATTGCAAAACCTGGACCGTGTGACTCGTTCGTGCAAGCTTCCAATCATCTGTTGTGGGGGATGATCTTTGTAAAACCGTAGGGGAACAGATGTCTCACAATCTTCTTCTTCTTCATGTTCATCACAAATTGATGAGCTTGTGGCTTGAGGATGATTTGAATCAGCATTGATGGTTGTCGGTGCTGGATGAGAATTATCATCCAGAAGTCTTTAGCTGCTGAATTTTCTGGCAGCAACTCCAATTCTTCCTCATCTTTAATGAAAATGCTCTCCCCCTGCGGATATGGATCTGGAGCTGCAATGTTTGAGCTAGTACCTGGGCTAGATTCATCAAAAGACACTTCACAAGTCTCCACAATTTTGTTAGTGTTAAGTAAAAGCACACGGTAGCCTCTAGTATGAGATGGATAACCATGAAACATGCCATCAATGGATCTAGGTTCAAATTTATCAAGATTACCATGTTTCTTAACAAAGCATTTGCAACCAAATACCCGAAAGTGTGTAACACTAGGCCTATGTCCAAACCGGAGCTCATATGGTGTTTTACCTAGCTTAGCACGCAAGAAAACACGATTTGAGACATAACAAGCGGTTGCTAACGCATCAGCCCAAAATTTCCTAGGAGTTTGATATTCATCAAGCATAGTCCTAGCCATATCAACTAAGGTTTTGTTCTTTCTTTCTACAACACCGTTTTGTTGAGGTACATATGGTGAAGAAAGTTGATGATCTATTTCTTTTTCAGCACAAAAGTGATCAAAAAATTGATTTTTAAATTCAGTTCCGTTATCACTTCTAATTGCTTTTAATGATCCTGGGTGATCAATTGATAATCTAAGACATAAAGTTCTAAAGTGACTAAAAACTTCATTCTTAGACGCCATAAAGTAAACCCAAGAGTATCTAGAATAATCGTCAACAATAACAAGAACATACCATTTACCTCCGAAGGATTGAACACGTGAAGGACCTATGGTGTCAAAATGCAAAAGTTGACATGGTTCAGTTGTCATGATCATTGTGAGAGGAGTATGTGAACCTGCAACCATCTTAGCATGTCTACAAGAAGATCACACAATTTCTTTGTCCCCTTTAAGCTTAGGCAGCCCACGTATGTGATCAAGAGCACTAACACGCGTTAGGTGATCAAAGCCTACGTGACCAAGTCTACGATGCCAAAAATATAAGTCCTTTGAATCATTAGCAACTAGACACCTATGCTTAGAGAAAGACATATCAAAATCAGCTTTAAAAACTCTTCCAAACCGAGACATGTTAAAAATAAGCTCACTATTTGAACCTACAACTTCGCAGCAATTTTTATTGAAAATAATTTCTAGATTTCCATCTAGCAATTGTAAAACAGAAAGCAAGTTGTATTTCAAATTTTTGACAAGTGCCACATCCTTCAAAGTGTAGTGATCATTTACTCTAACCGAACCCTTAGCGATTATAGGAGTTGAAAAATTATCGGCAAAAGTAACATTTTCTACACGTGACACAAAAGAGTGGGAGGAGAACCAATCTTTGTTACCGGTCATGTGGCGTGAGCAACCTGAATCCACAATCCAAATGTTCTCCTTCCTCAAACGTGTAACCTACATAGAAGCACAATACGTCGATGACTCAATACTGGGGTTAGTCAAAAGGCATTTAGGCATCCAGTACTGAGTCACGCGACGTGCAGCAGGAAATACACGCGAAAGCTGAGACAAAACAGCAGGTTTATGAGTCAAAGTTTGAGATTTTTTATTCTTGACTACTGACCTATAAGATGTTACTTGTGTAGCACAAAAATCAGTAGCTCCGGAGGCAAAAACAGAAGGTCCAGAGGTAAACTTTGAATGTTTTTGACTCAAAATAGCAGGTTGTACATTCGGTTCAATGTGTGCAGCAAATTTTGCATGAAAGTTATGAGATGTAGCAACCATTCTTTCCCTTTTCTGTTGTTTAGCTAGTCTATAACAAAAATCTATGACATGACCATCTCTACCACAGAAGGTACAATGAAATTTAACTTTGTGTTCATGTCTAGATGAGCAAGCAATATTTTTATTTGAAACGAATGAGGCAACACTCCTGCAGATTTGAAAACCACTCCTTTTTGTTTAGAAACTGTTTGAATCAAACTACTTCCTAATGACTTTACAATTTTAGGTGGATGTGCCTTAGCATGAGCATGAGAATCAAAACCTAAACCAGTTTTATCATTGCATGACTTGAAAGAATTCAGTAGTAAGTTTAGGTTCTTATTCCCATTACAAAACCGATCTAATGTCCTATGCATGTCATCAAGTTTATTGGACAGATCAAGGCAATTTTCACATGAAGTTTTTCCTTTTAGTTTGCAATTGGAACAAAATTTAACTTCATGAAAACGTAAAGCATTGTTCAATATAGAAATTTCATTCATAGCATCCTGTAGTTTCTTATCAAGATCATCACAAGTAGAACCATGCAAATCAATTGTAGTACAGCTCTTTGTTCTTTTCAATTTCTAACTCAAGTTTATCAAGTGTGGAGGTGTGCGCACTTCTTAATGAGGACAATTGTTCGTATATTAAATCACATGAGGAACATGCATCATCACTAGGAATCAAAGTTTTTAAACGGTTGATTTCAGATTCTAGTGATTCAATTTTAGCAGCACTATACCTAAGCTTTTTGTCCTTTTTCTTAACAATAATAGTGGCACGAGAAATGGCATCACACATTTCTTCGCAAGTAGGACATACCTCTTCATTGTCACTGTTGTGTTCTGCCTCCTCCATACTTGATCTTGACTTGCCCGCCATAAAGCACAAGTTTGCCAAATCATCTTCATCTTCATCACTTCCAATGTCCACATGGCTTGAACTGAACTCTTGAAATGCGGTGATGAAACTGTTGATCATCTTACGTCCTATGGTACCTTTCTTCTTCTTGTTGGAATTTTCAGAGGAGGTCCGAACCTTGCTTTGTTTTTCTTCCTGGGTGATCGGACCGGAAAGGTTAGGGCATTCTGTACGAAAGTGTCCTGTTTTACCACATTCAAAACAGCGTTGAGGTCCGGAGCTTCCTCTCCTTCTAGTTCTCACATTTTGCAATGCTTTTGAGAATCTAGTAGAGATGAGTGCCAACTCCTCTTCTGGAAATTCTTCGATCTGCTCCACGGTTAGTGAGGACAACAAAGCAAGAGTATTGCAAGATGATGATTGGCTGGAGCTAGACAGATCACGTTGTGAAACAAATGCAATAGACTTATTGGGGTTCTTACGTGAGATTATGTCAATTTCATGAGTTTTTAACTTGGAATATAGCACATCTAAAGTAAGTGAACTCATGACAGTAGATTCACGAATTGATGTGACTTTCATCTCCCAAATTGACATATCTAATGCACTTAGCAATTGCCTAGAATTTTCAGCATCTGAAAAATTAACATTGACACTACGCAAGTTGCTGATAATCTTATTAAAGCGAGCAAAAAGGTCATCAATAGACTCACCGGGTTGCATCTTGAAGCGCATGTATTCTTATTTGAACATGTCTTGCCTTACCTCTTTGATCGTGTTGGATCCTTCTTGGTAGTCACAAAGTGCTTTCCACACATCGTATGCAGATCGGAGGTGTGCAACACGGTCAAAGTCGCTTTGTGTTAATCCTTGTATTATCAAGTTCCGAGCCTTCTTGTTGTTGTCGACATCTCTCAGATTTGTAGCTGTAACTTGATCATTTGATGGCACTTCGTAAGGATTTTATACCTTCTCCCATATTGCAAAGCCTTGTGCCTGGATGAAAGCCTCCATGCGTGCCTTCCAAACCTGAAAATCAATACCAGCAAACATACAAGGTTTGGCGGAGTACTTCTCCATGATGATTAGTCAAAAACACGTGCAAATCACAAAAATTAGAGCACCGTGGCTCTGATACCAATTGTAGGATCGAAGAGCACGTGAAAAGCTACCAGAGGGGGGGAGGTGAATGGTAGATTTAAAAATCTTACGCAGCGGAAACAATTAAACCCCAAACCCTTTCGGCAGAAAAACAATCTGTTAAAGCAATCGTGTGTGAGACTAATCTAAACATGTTTTACCGTGACAAAAGCAATAGATATCAGATAGAATCAAGTCACAAAGACAACACAAAAAGAATCATTCAAATCCGTCGAGAAAAACTCAAGTTATGATCGAAAGATCAAACAAGGTCAATCTGCCCTACCCGAGAAAAAACAGTTCTAGAATGCTGCAAAGAAAATCGTGTAGATCATTTACCACAAATCCAATGACCGTGAAATTTTGACATATGATATATAATCAAGTTGTGAAGACAACCCAAAAAGAATCACGTCAATTGGATCTGTAAAACTCGAGTTATGATAAAACCACCGACGAAAGGTAGTGCTGTCCAGAAACTCGACGAGTAAAACTTGTCTGGAACAAGTCTGACGAACAAAGCACAAAAGTTCCTTCAAACTACGAATTTTGTTCAATATAACACAAGAGTAAGAGCCCCAAAGTCGTTCACCACGAGCTCTGGGCTCCCTTGCTTATATAACCAGCTCGAAAGCCAACTCAACTCAAATCAGAGAACCTAATCATACTCTGTTCACGAATCTTAACTTTTCATAACTTCTTAGGATTCTTCTATACGCAGATAGAAGCAATCTTAAGACTTCCAAACACCTTAGGATTTCGTGACCAACACGAAATCCTATCATAACCAACTCAAATCTTTCCATATTTGAGTCAAACCCGACTCAGCCGCAGCCTGAGTCCATAACCTAGTCGATTGGACCTTTCCGACCAATTCTTTACGTCCACTGAAAGCATCTAGACCCCCATGAGGTACGGTTTTGGTGATTAATGACAACCATTGGATTTTACTAATGAATTTGTGAATGCAAGGTCCCCATAATCACTCAATCAAATGAAATCTATATGTCATTGGAGACCCCTAAACAATCAATTTATGAGATCAAATCAATGATATGAAGACAAGAAGTGAAAGCTCTTATGACAAAGTCATTCAACGACAATTAATGTCACTTAATGCTTGACAATCATCAGAAATATATTTCCAACAAAGTCTAAGAGGTCACTTGAGCAAGACACAAAAGAATCACTTAGAAACAAATCAAAGCAAACAAAATCAACTCACCGGATCAACCGATGTTTCCAGAGAACAACACATCGGTCGAGTTGGTTCAGCAGAAGAAGAAGACCTCAGAACAAAGCACTCACCGGATCATCCGATGTTAAGGGCTCAGCTACATTGGTCCATCAGTACAGTTTGTAATATCCTTGGACCAAGGGTAGCACCGGATCATCCGATGTACAGAAATATACACATCGGTCAATCACTCCAGTAAGCATCAAGTTTGAGTCAATTCTGGAGGAAGAGCCACCGGATCATACGATGAGAAGACAGGTGCAACGTCGGTCTAACAACGGTCATATCTGACACAATGACGTCAGCTAAAGTGAACTTGACCGATGATAACTAAAGGGGAGACATCGGATCATCCGATGTTCGCAGAAAAGTTCTGTCAGCCTACTTTTCCAACGGGTATTTCGTGGAGGCTGGCTATAAATACCCCCTAAAACGATCTTTTCGACAAGTCTTGATCACCAGACATTCTCAACACATCCACAAGCGTTCAAGACCAAGAGCCATCACTTCTACATCATTTCGACCACCTACACACCAAGAGATAGGCTAGAACTAGCTAGAGAGAGAGCTTGTGTGCCTCCATTCTGGGTGAGTGGAATCTCTAGGATAGTGAGAGCCTCAAGGGAGTGCCCCTTGGTGTTTGTAACTGAGAGACTTCCGGAGCTTGCCAAGGCGTTTGTGGAAGCCCGGAGGGTCGAAGTTGTACAAGGCTTGAGCTCCACCTTGCCGAGGTTGGCAAACGGAGAAGAATAGTGGAGATCCCTCGTCTGAGTGACTTGGGTGTGGCTATACCCTTTGGTGGGTGCCATAACGTGGATGTAGGAAGATCTTGACGATCTTGCCGAACCACGGGATAAATCCTTGTGTCTCCTCGGGAGTTTGCATCCTCTTCCTCTCCCTTACATTTATGCATTTTATATTCCGCGAACTTGCTATTTACTTCAATGCATAGATTGTTTGCGTAGGGAATTGGGCTTTTAGGGATTACGCTTTATTTTTCATAGATTTTTTAAAAGAAGCCCAATTCACCCCCCCTCTTAGGCATTCGATCCTTACAATTGGTATCAGAGAAAGGTTGCTCATAGGATCATTCTAGCTTCACCGCTAGAGAGCTAAAATGGCCAAGGTTGGGGGTTCGGTTCCTATCTTCGAGGGCAAGAACTTTGCCTATTGGAAAGCACGCATGCGCGCTTATCTAGAGGCTATTGCTCCCGAAGTATGGGAAGCGACCCAAGCGGGGTTTGGAGAACACAACTATGTTGGTGATCAAATTAAATGGGATGCTAAAGCTAGGAATGCAATCTATGAATGTATTAGTCAAGATGTGTTTGCTAGAATTGCTAGTAAAGAAAAAGCTTGTGAAATTTGGGCTTGCTTAATAGAGATTCATGAGGGTTCTTCTCGAGTCAAGGAACTTAAATATCACATGCTTAAAGCAAAATATGATGAATTTAAGATGCTACCTCATGAAAATGTCAATGAGATGTTCTCTCGCTTGAATGTACTTATTGAAGAAAGTAATGCTCTTGACATTGCTTCTCTTGGCAAGGGACTCATCAACCGGAAGATCCTCATGCTCCTTCCAAAGCCAAAGTACAACATCATCAACTCCATGCTTCAAAAGGAGTCTCTTGACCACACTGAAGTTTCAGAGCTCATTGGAGAAATTCACGCTCATGAGATGAGTGTACTTGTAATGATGGAGCAATCATCTTAAAAAACAATTGCGCTAAAGGCCTCCACCAAGAAAACAAGCCTCAAGAAAAAGAAGGTGGTTGAGCCTATCTCAAGTGAAGAAGAGCAAGCATCAAGTGAAGAAGATGATGATGAGCTTGCATTGATGATGAGAAATTTCTCACGCTTGAACTCCAAGATTACTAAGAAGGGATACACATTTGATCCCAAGAAGAAAGCATTTCTACCAAGGAGAGATGATCACAAGACTTGCTACAATTGTGTGTTCAAGGCCACATCTCCTATGATTGTCCAAAATCGGACAAAAGAAGAGAGAACCACAAGAGCAAGCATCGCAAGCTTGAAGAAAGTGAAGATGATGAAGAAGAGGCCAAACCCAAACCAAGATCCTTTGGGAAGAGGAAACATGACAAGGGCAAGAAGGCAAGACTCTTCCCAAAGAAGAGAAATGGCCCACAAAAGGTGTTCATGTGTGAGGCAAATGAATGGGTCACCGACGAAGAAACAAGTGATGAAGAGAGTGAAGTGGAAGAAGAAAGTTTGGCCGGCCTCGCCATTGCCAACAATGATGACTCACCTCTTCATCCATCGCCCATGTGCCTCATGGCGAAAGGTAACACCAAGGTATGTGACGACTCTAGCGATGATGAGCTTTCCCCCGATGATTTAACCTCTTTAATAAATGAATATCACACTATCATTAAGAGGGAAAAGAGTAAGGTTAAGGCTCTTGAAGGAACTTGTGCTAAGCTTGAGAGTGCTAACCTTGATTTGCTTGACAAGTATGAAAGCATACTGAAAGAGCATGACACGCTCAAATCCCATGTCAAGCAAGTTGAGGAGGATAAGGCTCAAATCAAGCTAGATCATCATGAGCTTGACTTAGCGCACCAAGCACTCTTGGGAAAGCACAATGAGTTAATCCAAGAGCATCAAACACTTAACCTTGCTTATGAAGTGCTTGATCAAGAGTTAAAAACTATGAAGAAACAAACTCTTAATGATAAGATATCCATTACTTCTCATGCCACTAATGTCTTGCACAAGTCTTTGCCTTTGAAAGAAAATGCTAGGGAGAAGGACTTGTTGGAAGAAATTGAGAGTCTCTGCACTAGTGTGGCTAGACTTTCAAAAGGAGAAGTCAAGCACAAGGAAATCCTCTTCCAACAAGCAAAGGCCTTCAACAAGAGAGGACTTGGATCCTTCCCGGTGCCTAACAAAGGAAAGGTGCTCTCACCGCAGCTTAGAACAAGCTTCATCAAGGAAGTTGGTTCTTATTGCCAACATTGTGAGGTCACCGGCCACCACACAAGGGAGTGTCCTCTTCCTAACCAACCTTCTCCAAAATTGCCCACTAACTACAAATCTACTTTCAATGATCGTTATTATCTCTTGAGTAAAGTAGATGGCAAGGTGAAGGCAAGGTTCATTGGCAAAGACATGAAGGGCATGAAGGGGAAGCTCCCCAAGCAACTTTGGGTCCCAAAAACACTTGTATCACACATACAAGGACCTAAGTTGGCTTGGGTGCCTAAAGTCAAAAATTGAATTCATGTGTGTAGGTGAACTACAAAGCCGGAGGAAAGCATTGGGTACTCGATAGCGGGTGCACTCAACATATGACCGGCAATGATGGTATGTTCACCACCATAGCAAACCCCGGCAATCATGAACAAGTCACCTTTAGTGATAACTCTAAGGGAAAGGTAATTGGGTTAGGTAAAATTGCTATTTCAAATGACTTATCTATTTCTAATGGTTTGTATGTTAAGTCACTTAGTTTTAATTTACTTTCTATTACACAATTATGTGATCTTGGACTAACGTGCACTTTTAGCAAAAACGATGTTGTTGTGAGTAGTGAAACAAGCAAAGAACTAGTCTTCAAAGGATTTCGGCATGGACATCTGTACCTAGTGGACTTCTCCAACAAGAATGCTAGCTTGACCACTTGTCTCTTCACTAAGACAAGCTTGGGTTGGCTATGGCATTGATGCATAGCGCACATTGGGATGAGCAAGCTCAAGAAGTTATTCAAGCTTGGGATGGTGACCGGTGTGAAGGATGTCACATTTGATAAGAACAAACTTTGTAGCGCTTGTCAAGCCGGGAAGCAAGTTGCTTCTCACCACCCAATGAAGACAATGGTGTCAACCTCCAAGCCACTTGAACTACTACACATGGACCTCTTCGGGCCGTCCACATACAAAAGCCTTGGCGGTAACCTCTATTGTCTTGTTATAGTTGATGACTACTCTCACTATGCTTGGACTTTATTTCTAGGTGACAAGATTGAAACTCTGGAAGTATTCAAGACCTTCGCCAACCGCGCTCAAAGGGAATTTCAACTTCCCATCATCAAGGTCCGGAGTGACAACGGCACCGAATTCAAGAACTACAACATTGGGGAGTGGTGTGACCGTGAAGGAGTAAAACATGAGTTTTTGGCCACATACACTCCTCAACAAAATGGTGTCATTGAAAGGAAAAACAAGACACTCATCACTCTTGCGCGAGCAATGCTTGATGACTACGGCACGTCGGAGAAGTTTTGGGCCAAAGCAATCAACATGGCGTGCCACGCCGCAAATAGGGTCTACCTCCATCGACTACTTCAAAAGACCCCGTACGAGCTTCTCATTGTGAGAAAGCCCAACATCTCCTACTTTCGAGTCTTTGGGTGCAAGTGCTACATCTACTGCAAGAAAAGGCTCGGTAAGTTTGAAAGAAGATGTGATGTTGGTATATTTCTTGGTTATGCATCAAACTCAAAAGCATATCGAGTATTCAACCAAACCTCCGGTTTAGTTGAGGAAGTTGTGATGTTGAGTTTGATGAGACTAATGGCTCCCAAGAGGAGAGTTTTGGTCATGATGAATTAGATGATGAGTCTCTACGAGAAGCCATGAAGAACATGACCATTGGAGACATCAAGCCTGAAGTTGAGGAGAGCCATGATCAAGGGGGAGCTTCATGTTCCAACAACAACACCTCTATGGCGCTTCAAGTTGACGAAGAAGAGAAGGATGATCCATTGCCGACTCAAGACTCACAAGCCCAACAACATCAAGAAGAAGAAGAAGAAGTCCATGATCAAGTCCAACCACAAGAGGAGCAACACGCATCACCATCGCCAAGTGCTTCACAACCACTTATGAGGCATGGACGCATCTCCAAGGCGCATCCGATGGACCAAATCATTGGAAGTCCATCAAGGGGTGTAAGTACACGTTCTCGCCATTTCGCTTCATTTTGTGAGCACTACTCGTTTGTTTCATGTGTAGAACCCACTCACATTGAGGAAGCACTCCAAGACCCAAATTGGGTGATGGCCATGCAAGAAGAACTCAACAACTTCATCTGCAATGAAGTTTGGGTGTTGGAGGAGCGACCCAAGGACAAAAACGTCATCGGAACAAAGTGGGTGTACCGCAATAAACAAGACGAGAACGGCGTTGTGGTCCGCAACAAGGCAAGACTTGTGGCCAAAGGGTTCTGGCAAGTTGAAGGACTATACTTTGGGGAGACATTTGCTCCAGTCGCCTGGCTAGAAGCCATCCGTATACTTCTTGCCTTTGCATCACATCATAATATTAGACTTTATCAAATGGATGTGAAAAGTGCCTTTCTTAATGGTTACATTAACGAGCTTGTTTATGTTGAACAACCTCCCGGGTTTGAAGATCCAAGGAATCCTAATCATGTGTATAGGTTGCACAAGGCGCTCTACGGGCTCAAGCAAGCACCTAGGGCGTGGTATGAACGACTACGGGATTTCCTTATCATGCAAGGATTCAAGATCGGGAGGGTGGACACCACACTCTTCACCAAAGACATCAACGGAGACTTTTTATTTGTCAAATTTATGTTGATGATATTATCTTTGGTTCAACTAACAAATCTCTTAGCCATGAGTTTGGCAAAATGATGTCTAGGGAATTCGAGATGTCAATGATTGGAGAGCTCAACTTCTTCCTTGGAATTCAAATCAAGCAACTTCAAGAGGGGACCTTCGTCTATCAAGAGAAGTACACCAAGGACCTCTTGAAGAAATTTGAGATGGGAGATTGTAGCTCAAGAAGCACTCTAATGGCAAAAAATTGTCATCTCAACGCGGATAAGGACGGTAAACCTATTGATCAATCTAACTACCGTTCTATGATTGGTTCATTGCTTTATCTTACCGCATCTAGGCCCGATATCATGTTTAGTGTATGCTTGTGTGCTCTCTTTCAAGCAGCACCTAAAGAATCGCATAGGAAGGCGGTCTTTAGGATACTTCGGTATCTTAAGCATACCCCTATTGTGGGCTTGTGGTACCCTAAAGGTGCAAAATGCCACCTCTTGGGATACTCGGATTCGGACTTTGCTGGATGCCGCGTGGATCGCAAGAGTACCTCCGGTGGGTGCCACTTGCTTGGGCGTTCCCTAGTATCTTGGTCTAGCAAGAAGCAAAATTCCGTCGCCTTGTCCACGGCGGAAGCGGAATATATTGCGGCCAGTGCATGTTGTGCCCAAATTCTTTATATGAAGCAAACCCTTTTGGACTTTGGTATTAAACTTGGTTGTGTGCCTCTCCTTTGTGACAATGGAAGTGCGGTTAAGATAGCTAAAAACCCCGTTCAACACTCCCGCACTAAGCACATTGATATTCGCCATCATTTCTTGAGGGACCATGAAGCTAAGGGAGACATCTCTTTGAGAGGTGTGAGGTCCGAAGAACAATTGGCGGATGTCTTCACTAAACCACTTGATGAGAAAACTTTTTCTAGGCTAAGAAGTGAGTTAAATGTGCTAGATGCATCAAACGTCATGTAAGTTGCCATGATCATGTAAGGATAGGGGTGAGCAAGGGTTAGCTTGGGATGGAGGTTCTTTTGGGTTTTCCCAAGGCTTGGAGAGTGGCTCTCCCTGAAGAAGCCTTTGAAAGGTTCAAATTTGGCAAGATAGATTTATTTTATGTCTTGCATGATGCCTGCCATATAGACCTGCACTCATATTTAAACTTCTTGCACTATAATTTGTTTTGGCATTGCATACGGTAGATTGTCACAAAGGGGAACCCACCTCATGAGAAAGAGACTTGTTTGAAATGCAATATCTCAACTCATATGTGGTGGAAAGAACAAAATGTTAGGTGCGTTAATACCTAGAGGAACATGCTTTAAAGAGATAGAAGTCTTCATACTCTAGCTCACAAAGCATGGGCCTTACATTTTATTTGGATAATTTCCTCCCTATTTTTCTTCGTGTTCCATTTGCTTTAAGGCTTAGCCAAGTTATTGGCATATTATCTTTTTGAGTGGTGAGGGGTTGCCCAAAAAGTCCTAAGACATGTGTTTCTCATTGTTTGTTTGTTTGGTCAAAGGACATATATGGGATGTTGCTGTTTTGTAGTCATCGGATTATCCGATGCTTAGGCCATACCATCATCGGATCAGTTGGTGTTGAAAGGCCAAGAGTCAGTTCAGTCAAGTGTGAAAAATCGACCGACGAGTTCATCCTGAAAAACATCAGTCCATCCGATGTTCACACTTCTGGAACTATGCTGAATTCCACCGATGATATTCCCTTCCACGTCGGACCATCCGGTGTCAACAGCACCACCTTGAATACCCTTACTGTGCCATTCGACCGATGCTTCTATCGTTGTAACATCGGTCCATCCGGTGTTAAATGTACGGCTAGGGTTTGGGACCCACTATTTAAACGGCCGTTCGCCTCCTCTCTTCTCTCTCCCGATCCTGTCGCCCGCGCCTCACCTTCCACCGCCGCCGTCTCGCTCGCCCTGCACCGCCGCCGCCCTCCGGTCGCCACCGCTGCCCTCCGGCCGCCGCCGCCGCCTGGCCGTCGCTGCACCACACCGCCACCGTCAAGAGCAACCGCCGCCGTCCGGAGCAACCGCCGCCGCCACTCGCCTCCACCGCAGCCGCCGCCGCCGCTCCACCCAAGCGCCGCCGCCGCCTCTCTCCACCACCACAGCCGCCCCACGCACACACCACCCTCTGCGTCGTTGGTACCTCCACTGTTTGCTGACGCTAGGGTTTCCGACCGCATCAACCTTTGTGTCACCTTTCCGTGCATCGTCGACTTCGTTAACGTGCTTTGCCTCGTCGCAATGGCTCGTGACAAGAAGAACAAGGGCAAGGCAGTTGCGGAGCCAGCCGTGAAGAAGCAGAAGCTGTCGAAGGAGGAAAAGATGGCGTTGATGGCCGCTCGCGCCGCCGAGGAGCGAGAGCAAGGACGAGGAGGTTCACTGAGGATCCGCGAGGCTCGTCCGAGGCAGCCTCCCGTGATCGATGAGCCCGAGGCGGAAGAAGAGCCGGAAGAGCCACTCGTCCGCCAGCACTCAGCCCGAACTCGTGGGGGGCATCCCGTGGCAGCACCACGTCCGAGACCGACGGCTGTCGATCGTCGTGAGGACAGGGAGGCCCAGAGAGCCATCTATGAGATGGACACCACCGTCTGTGTCGGTGAAGGTATCCGTTTGACTGATTACCGGAAGATGAAGGCCAAGCAGCTCCGAAGACTCAGAGAGGCTCTGGTGGACAGTCGCTTCTGGACCGTGACACAGGCGTCACTCTACGAGAACTACAGACGCCGCGGCCACAAGTTATTCCAGCACAACTTTCTGGACTGGGATCAGCTCGCCCTAGATGCAGAGACGGAGATACGGCCCTACTTTGAGAGGTACAGAAGGCTGGTCCAGCTGATGTCCTATGAGAGGAGTGCATATGTGGAGGATTGGGTCCGCGTGTTCTACGCTACCCTCTACGTCTCTGAGGGCCGCAGGTCAATTGACTTCATGTTCATGGGACAGCACCATCACCTGACGAGACAGACGCTTGCACAGCTGCTGGGAGTGGACCTGCACGACACTTGCGTGCATGAGAGGGTGTATGGTCAAACAGACCCACCGAGGAGGCCGCTCACTGGAGGAGTGGCACCACCACTAGAGGAAATACGCTCTCTGTTTGGACCGACTTTCTCTCCAGACCAGCCGAGGATACCGACACTGTTAACTCCAGCTGCGCGCACAGTGCATCTTGCCTTGCGCCGCACGCTCTTGCCGAGGTCAGGTAACTTAGAGGGGTTCACCATCCTGCAGCAGACCCTCCTGTTCTACATCATGAACGGGATGGAGTTTGATATTGTGGACGTACTCATATGCGAGATGGAGGATGTGATCACCGATGGAGTGGGCATGATGAGGCAGCTTGTATATGGACACTGGATCAGCTACCTGCTCTCTATGATGGTTCCTGAGGAGTCTGCCGTGCGTGACCGTCTCACTAATGAGAGTGTCACACAGTTCAGCCACTACCGAGCTCCAGCTCCTGGAGACCGCCGCCTTGGCCGTCCAGTCGAGCGTCAGGTTCGTGCTCGTCTATCCGAGGAGGGCTGGTCGGATCTGGAGAAGGAGGATGAGAGGCTGGCCGAGGCAGAGGCTCAGGGTGAGGACTTACAGCACATATGGTCCGAGAGCAACACAGATGACAGTGTCGAGGAGTATTTCCCACCTCCTCCCTCACCCAGGCAGCACGACACGGAGGCTGGAGGCTCTACAGTGCCACCCCCTACTCCACCTCCTGTCTCAGAGGAATAGGTTTCTCAGCCGTCCGAGCTCACATCCCTCCTACAGTAGATGGTTGAGCAGCAGCGCTTGGACCGACTTGCAGCTGAGCAGGCCCGAGTGGAGCAGGCAGCACGTCTTCTGGAGCTCCAGCAGCAGCAGCAGGAGATGCAGTGCCAGATCGCCCGTGAGAGGCAAGAGGACACTGATTGACTAACTGGGCTGATCGACGAGATGCACCAGCACTCCCTCGACCAGCAGCAGTAGACGCAGCCGGCGATGATGGGCATCCTGGGGTTGATCACCAACATCTACACCCAGACCGGGATTGCCCTCCCGTTGCGGCTGCCAGGAGTTTCTCCACCTCCACCTGTCCTTGCTCCAGCTGCCGCTCCGGTGCCGACTACGCCAATCCCTTCGATCAGCATGTCTCCACTGCTGGCTCCCGGTGCACCGATCCACTCTCCAATGCCGGCTACGCCGTTATTCCAGCAGACTCTGGCATCCATCGTCAGTGCCCCTGTTTCAGCAGCTCCTACCCAGCATGCACCGACGACGGCTCCTATGGCTTCGATAGCTCCTTCCTCCTCTACTCCAGGCAGCAACTCCGACGACAGCACCCCCGACGGTGACCAGTTCGTCATCGCGCCTAGTACTCAGGGTCCTTAGGCACTCGGATCCCTTTTTGGTGTCTTGATGCCAAAGGGGGAGAAGAGTTAGAGAGTCAGTGGGAGGGTTGCTTAGAGGATTGCTTAGTCTCAGGGGGATTCTGTTTCTCTATCTTTTGTAATTTGGTGCTTATCGTTTATAATTCGATGTTTTTGCTACTCATTTGGTGTTTATTGAGTACTCTTAAGTTAATAATCGTTTGAGCTTATTTGGTGTCTATCTATATCTTATGATCACTTATTCACTTGAGTTATTCTTTGATTGAGCCTTCAAATTTTAAGTGTAATAATATTGTATTAATTGCATATCCTCTTAAGTTTCGTACATTTCTTCTTCTTGTTGGAATTTCTAGAGGAGGTCCGAACCTTGCTTTGTTTTTCTTCCTGGGTGATCGGACCGGAAAGGTTAGGGCATTCTGTACGAAAGTGTCCTGTTTTACCACATTCAAAACAGCGTTGAGGTCCGGAGCTTCCTCTCCTTCTAGTTCTCACATTTTGCAATGCTTTTGAGAATCTAGTAGAGATGAGTGCCAACTCCTCTTCTGGAAATTCTTCGATCTGCTCCACGGTTAGTGAGGACAACAAAGCAAGAGTATTGCAAGATGATGATTGGCTGGAGCTAGACAGATCACGTTGTGAAACAAATGCAATAGAATTATTGGGGTTCTTACGTGAGATTATGTCAATTTCATGAGTTTTTAACTTGGAATATAGCACATCTAAAGTAAGTGAACTCATGATAGTAGATTCACGAATAGATGTGACTTTCATCCACTACAGCAATATCGATCACTTACGTCGGCCAAAGCCGACATAAGTAAGGCATAAACCGACGTAAGTAACTTAATTACGTCGGTTTTCCTTTAATTACGTCGGCTTCTGGCCGACGTAGACATTTGGACATAATTAAGGTAACTTACGTCGGCCACCGATGTAAGTTACCTTAATTACGTCGGTCTGCAGAAGCCGACATAAGTTAAGTGTCGAGATGGGCCTTGGGCTGGGCCGGAGTACTTACGTCGGCCTGAACCGACGTAAGTTAAGTGGTTTAACTTACGTCGGTATGGTCTGACCGACGTAAGATAATCTGGGCTAACTTATGTCGGCATTCCCATAGCCGACGTAAGTTAAGTTTTCGAATTTTTTTTAAAAATAGAAACTGACTACCTCACTCGATGGCGAGAACACTGAACAGATACACAGATAATATACATAACATATACACACCAAAACAGATGCAAATTAAGTTCCAAAACATTAAAAACAAAAAAACATCCACCGGGCTACACGCTAGCCCCTCCACTGCCCCCGGGATCTTCTCGGCGCGTTCCCGAACCCTGCAAAAGAAACATAATCACTAGTAAGCATCAATGTCAACTCAGTGATAACTTCAGAGTCCAAGAACATCAGTGATAATTGTTAGAGTTGGATTGCTTCACATTAAGTGGTCTTTGGTATTGCAAACAAAAGAATGTTGCATATATAAATAGCAAACTAGCAGATATCAGAGTTGGAGACTTTAGGTAACAGGTCAAGCTTATGAACCACTAGCCCTTTGTTAACTCGAAGGACTGACAACTTATTAACTATATACTAATCATTTCTTCCATGGTCAAAAACTATTAAAGCTTGATTACACTTAACTTCCACACCACTATAGCTATAGGAATCAATATCTGACAAGTCATCAAGATCTACCTCTATGTTCTACTTCCTTATCTCTCTATGTAAAATACTAAAATGGATAAAACAATATTAAAGTGAGAGTTTATCACCTGCTCCGATGTCTACACGCTAGCCCCTCCACTGCCTCCGGGATCTCGACGCGTTCCGGAACCCTGCAAAAGAATCATAATTAGGATAAATTAGAAGTCCATAATTAGTAGTCCATAAAACAACTAGTCAATAGTGTGAGTAACACATTTGCTAAATTAAATGTGATGCAAGTAACTTCTTTAACATAATGAAAAGGGAATCAAACTCGTAGGGATAGACCATATTACCTGCTCCGGTGTCTGCTGCGGCGGAAGCGTAGGAATCTCGATGTCCTAACCGCTTTGTCGAGCAAGAGCCTACTATTGCAAGATATTAGCAGATATATGTTATTAAGTGCTATGAAATTTAACTACGGTACTTTAAATTACTTACCGCCACTGCTGCTTGCAACTGGGCCATCATTAAGGCTGTCCTCTGCTGCTCCTCCCTTGCCTCCGCTCTCGTCCTCTCCAGCTCTGCCTGAGTTTGCGTCAGCGACTCCCTCATGTCCTGGAGCTCCAGCTGGGTCTACAAGAGACGACCACTGGTCCCAACGGTCGAAGCCTGCGACGATGAAGCGCCTCTCAAAGGTCACGTCGACCTCGAGTCGTCAACTCCATCGAAAATGGCAAACCTGCAAATGAATGAAAACACTAAGTAAAAGAAGATTAATTGAAAAAGAAATGAAACACACGAAGAACTCACCGTCCGTGGGCCTTCCCGCCTCCGCTTGCGTACGCGGCTTGGGGGTCGATCGGCGCGCTTTCCCAATCGTAATCCGCACCGTGTATCTTCGCGACCTCCTGCGCGTACTTTGTCTACAAAACAAATAAATCTTGTAAGCATGTCTATAATAGTACTAGTTATAATAAAATTGATGAATTTCAAAAACTTACCAGTTGGTCGGCTGCGACCTGACTACACTGTCCTGGCTGAGAAGGGTCACTTCCCTTGTGACCTCTCTTCCAAACCTGGGTCCGGGTCGGCTCATGACCCATCTCTCGCTCCTGTACAGCCATGTTAGTGAGATAAATAATATATTAGGAACACATAAACAAAATAAAAAGGTACTTACCATGTGTTTAGCCAAACGCAAGTAGCCGTCGCCGCCATAGTTGTGCTTGCCCTCGGACCCCATGCGGCACTGTCTAGCCTTCGTGGACTTGTTGATAAAAGAGTCGCTAGCCCAGTACCGACAGAGAGCTAAGTACGCCTCGATGTTACCCTGTAACCAGGAAATACTAACCTGCACATATTTCATTTTTCATCAACGCAGTTAACATAGGTAGATATTGTAAATATTTAACAATATTAAAAACTTACCTCCGCGTACTGCTCCTCTGTCAAGTAGGAGTCCGAGTCCTTCCTAAATACACCCCTTTGCTGCTCCTGCTCCTGCTCCCGGGGGTGCCGCTTATAGTACGCGTTGACGGCCTGAATCCGGGCGTACGACAACGCCGCCGTTGTGAGCTTCCGAGTGTTGTAATGGAACACGGGTCTCGCGTGGTCCTCCATGCCCGGTTCCTCTACTTGGTACCTCAGCTTTAAGCAAACAAATATTTAAGTGATATGCAATTAAGAATTCAAACGAGTTGAAAAAATGAAACAGTTAAACTTACCATAAAATCGTGCCACACGGCTCCCTGAACCGTGCCGTGCACCGGGTGAGAGACCCGAGCGTAGTCATCCAACGACAGGGCAGGAAAACCATCAATTACACTGGGGTAGTCCAACATATCAGATATTTCTGACCCGTCAAGACGTTTTAGTGGTCCTTTAGTGACATCGGTGTTCTTTCTGAAGACATTACTCTGTTGTCTAAACAAGTGATTCGGAGGTAGCCAACGTCTATGACAATCGAAGTAAGATATCTTGCCTCCATGGGTAAGTCGAAAGCAATCGGTGTCCAAGGCACATATCGGACACGTCAACCGACCATGAGTGCTCCATCCAGAAAACATGTCGTATGCCGGAAAATCATGAACGGACCACAAATAAGCAGCTCGGAGGTTGAATTTCTGTTTCTTATAACAGTCGTACGCTTCGACTCCTATCCACAACATCACTCTTCGATCAACGGTTTCAACACCCAGGATGATCTGGCCCAGGTACAATGATGCTAAGAAACATAAACTCATTCTTCATGCAAAAAGTCGGCGGAAGATTGTACGGAATGACAAAGACGGGCCAACAGGAGTATGGTGTGGCAGTTGTGCTGAACGACGTGAACCCATCTGTCGCCAACCCGATGCGAACATTTCTCGCTTCACGAGTGAATTCTGGGTCGAACCGGTCCAGAGCCTTCCATGCCTCACCATCGGACGGGTGCGCCATGACTCCATTGTTCTCACGCTCACCTTCTTTGTGCCATCTCATGTGTTTGGCCATTTTTTTTTTGAAGGAACAACCGCTTCAACCTCGGTGTCACAGGTAAGTAACGAAGCTGCTTACGTGCGACTTCCGTCGTCACTGTATTACCATTGTTATTAACAACTTCGACAAACCTCGGTTGACCACATTTCAAACATTTGTTCTCATTGGCATGCTCTCTCCAGAATAGCATGCAGTTGTCCGGACACACATCAATCTTTTCGTGCTTCATCCCGAGACCAGAAAGAATTTTCTTCGAGTTGTACATATCCTTAGGCACTTTGTTGGGTTGTGGAAGGGCATCTTTGAACAAATCGATGAGCATGTTGTAACAATTGTTAGAAAAGAAGAACTTAGACATAATTGCCATAAGTCTAGTCACAAAATTGAGGATTGACATTTTAGTGTGTTCATGCAGAGCCTCTTCTGAATCTTTGAGACGTTTGAAGAACTCTTTAACCTCTGCTGTTTGAGTATCTTCTGTAAGCTCTGGTCGTATAGCTTCCAGCATCTCATCCATCATATAAACCTCTTGAGCATCATCATTGTCCGCTTCCACTTCTTGTACAGCTTGAGAAGCTGTCTCGCTGTGGAAGTTCCACAACTCATAATGTGACACGTAACCGTTTCAACACAAGTGCAACGCAAGTTCCATTTTGTCCAAAAACGTTCCGTTTCGGCATTTCGTACATGGGCACCACACCTTATCGCTATTTGACAACGAAAAAGCTCATTCCGCAAAAGCTTGTCTTGGCATACCACTCATCTGAGTGACCACCAGTTCTGCTCTTCCAACCAGTGTACATCCAACTACGGTCTTCGCCCATGTTTGACTCTGCAGTTTAACGCGAAAGAAATTGTCGTTAATGTATTTTTATGTTATGTGTCACGGCCCTACAACCTAGGCAGATAGATCCTAAACCCACCCAAGAGTGAACGAGCGGAGCGTGCTCATGACGAGACACATGATCCGGATTCGAACGAAATTTCGGCAGCATAACCCCGCTGTTCTCCACTGCACGCCCAAAAATGGTGCAGCAGAGAACAACAGGGTTACGCCACCGAAATCTCGTCCAAATCCAGACCCGCGTCTCGTCACAAGCCACGCCCCCTCGGTCACTCCGACGTTGTCCAAAAAGGGACAATTCCGAACCTGCACGTCTCACATGCCAATGACATGTGAGACGTGCCGATCCAAAATGGGTAATACATTGCTATAGGTTACGTTGCTCATTTTCATTTTGAGGTCATTTAAGAGAGAGGAAGGAACTAGAGAAAGACTGAGAGGAAAGTTTGTCTTAGATGACAATTCCACATCCATTTCCACCGTCCACACAATCGTGGGTCATTGATGTTCTTAAGGCGGTAAGGCGACTTAAGGCGACGGATCCCCCTGCTCCCGCGGCGCCAGCTTTCCCTGCCGCCGCCGGCTTCCCTGGCCGCCGCCGCCTTACCATAGAAAGCAAGGCAACAGGGATGCCTTACGATGTCGGAGCGCCTTACCGCTTTAGCGTCGCTAAAGTGATGCCTTAATAACTATATACCGCGTTTCTCAGTTCACCGCCGACACAAGCTTCTTTCGCGTGCCGCCCACCGCCTTGAGCTCCTCCGCCGCCCCGATCTCCTCTGCTCACCCCTACACACGACCCATGGTTTCTCTCTCTCTCTCTCTTGGAGCTACCAGCGATGCTGTGGCACCCGACAGTGGACCGCCCCCGACGCTACCCTCCTCATGGTGTAATTAAGCACTTAATAATAAATAGATAAACCACTTTAACATAATTAAACGCATAAGCAAATTAACAACTTAAATAAACCAATTAAGCATAATTAAACAAATTTAAGCAATTTAAGCATAATTAAACATAATTAAATAAACCACACCTAAGCATAATTAAGCAAATTAAGCATAATTAAATAAACCGCTTAAGCTTAATTATGCATAATTAAGCAAATTAACCATAATATAACAAACCACTTAAGCATATTTAAGCAAATTAACAACCATAATTAAATAAATAGTTAAGCAAGCACTGCCATCAAAGAATCACTTGAGCAATAAAACACGACATCAAGCTAACAATTATAATTAGGCTACAACGATAGCATAACAAGTATTTGAAAGCACTAAATTTAGAGTCCAAATTGAAGTGCGTACCTGATCGATGGGACGGCCGGAGGCGAGCCGGCGGCAAGGGCGCAGGGGCGGCGAGGGCGCAGGGCCGGCGGGGCCGGGGGCGGGCCGGCAGCGGCGGCGCAGGGGCGGCGGGGCCGGGCGGTGGGTAGGGCGCGGAGGCGCAGGGGCGGCGAGGGTGCAACAAGGGCGGCGGGGCTGGGGGCGGGCCGGTAGCGGCGACGCAGGGGCGGGCCAGCAGCGGCGACGCAGGGGCGGCGAGGGCAGACCGGCGGCAGGCAGCGGCGCCAAAGGGGCGGCAGGGCCGGGCGGTGGCGGGGGGCGGCGGCGCAGCGGCGGCGAGGGCGGACCGGCGGTGGCGGCGCAGAGGCGACGGGGGCGGACCGGCAGCAGGGTCGGGGCCGCGGGGGTTGGGGCGGCGCCGCGGGGGCGGGGCCGCGGGCGGGAGGGGGGGTGGCGGCCGGGCGGCGATGGCGGGGCGGCGTGCAGGCGGCGGGACGGCTCGTAGTCGGCGGCGGTGTGGTGGCTCGGGGGTCGGCGGGGCAGGAGCGGCGTGAAATGAAACGGCGCGCACCGCTCGCGCTGTTAGGTTTAACCACAACTTACGTCGGCTGGGATTACTTACATCGGCCGACATCAGAGCCGACGTAAGTTAGTGTTAATTTACGTCGGTCGATTAACTTACGTCGGCTGCGGGCAGGGGCTGACGTCAGTAAAATTTATTACTGTCGGTCCCTTTACTTACGTCG
Source organism: Tuctoria greenei (assembly GCA_036927565.1). Classification (NCBI taxonomy): domain Eukaryota; kingdom Viridiplantae; phylum Streptophyta; class Magnoliopsida; order Poales; family Poaceae; genus Tuctoria; species Tuctoria greenei. The sequence continues at coordinate 66,376,728 of JAYESD010000007.1, read as the reverse complement.
GCCAGCCGACGTAATTAAATTAACTTACGTCGGCTACCAGGCACCGACGTAAGTTACTAACTTACGTCGACAGGCCGACGTAAGTTGCTCTGGCCGACATAAGTGATTGATATTCCTGTAGTGATCTCCCAAATTGACATATCTAATGCACTTAGCAATTGCCTAGCATTTTCAGCATCTGAAAAATTAACATTGACACTACGCAAGTTGCTGAGAATCTTATTAAAGCGAGCAAAAAGGTCATCAATAGACTCACTGGGTTGCATCTCGAAGTGCATGTATTCTTTTTTGAACATGTCTTGCCTTACCTCTTTGATCGTGTTGGATCCTTCGTGGTAGTCACAAAGTGCTTTCCACACATCGTATGCAGATCGGAGGTGTGCAACACGGTCAAAGTCGCTTTGTGTTAATCCTTGTATGATCAAGTTCCGAGCCTTGTTGTTGTTGTCGACATCTCTCAGATTTGTAGCTGTAACTTGGTTGTTTGATGGCACTTCATAAGGCTTGTATACCTACTCCCATATTGCAAAGCCTTTTGCCTGGATGAAAGCCTCCATGCGTGCCTTCCAAACCTGAAAATCAATACCAGCAAACACACAAGGTTTGGCGGAGTACTTCTCTATGATGATTAGTCAAAAACATGTGCAAATCACAAAGATTAGAGCACCGTGGCTCTGATACCAATTGTAGGATCGAAGAGCACGTGAAAAGCTAACAGAGGGGGGGTGAATGGTAGATTTAAAAATCTTACGCAGCGGAAACAATTAAACCCCAAACCCTTTTGGCAGAAAAATGATCTGTTAAAGAAATCGTGTGTGAGACTAATCTAAACGTGTTTTACCGTGACAAAAGCGATAGATATCAGAGAGAATCAAGTCACAAAGACAACACAAAAAGAATCACTCAAATCCGTTAAGAAAAACTCAAGTTATGATCGAAAAATCAAACAAGGTCAATCTGCCCTACCCGAGAAAAAACAGTTCTGGAATGCTGCAAAGAAACTCGTGTAGATCAGAAACCACAAATCCAATGACCGTGAAATTTTGACATATGATAGATAATCAAGCTGTGAAGACAACCCAAAAATAATCACGTCAATTGGATCTGTAAAACTCGTGTTATGATAAAACCACCGACGAAAGGTAGTGCTGTCCAGAAACTCAACGAGTAAAACTTGTCTGGAACAAGTCTGACGAACAAGGCACAAAAGTTCCTTCAAACTACGAATTTTATTCAATATAACACAAGAGGAACAGCCCCAAAGTCGTGCACCACGAGCTCTGGGCTCCCTTTCTTATATAACCAGCTCGAAAGCCAACTCAACTCAAATCAGGAACCTAATCCTACCCTGTTCACGAATCATAACTTTCCATAACTTCTTAGGATTCTTCTATACGCAGATAGAAGCAATCTTAAGACTTCCAAACACCTTAGGAATGTATCCCACATTCATAAACAACTCAAATTCGTGACCAACACGAAATCCTATCATAACCAACTCAAATCTTTCCATATTTGAGTCAAACCCGACTCAGCCGCAGCCTGAGTCCATAACCTAGTCAGTTGGACCTTTCCGACCAATTCTTTACGTCCACTGAAAGCATCTAGGCCCCCATGAGGTACGGTTTCGGTGATTAATGACAACCATTGGATTTTACTAATGAATTTGTGAATGCAAGGTCCCCATAATCACTCAATCAAATGAAATCTATAAGTCATTGGAGACCCCTAAACAATCAATTTATGAGATCAAATCAATGATATGAAGACAAGAAGTGAAAGCTCTTATGACAAAGTCATTCAACCACAATTAATGTCACTTAATTCTTGACAATCATCAGAAATATATTTCCAACAAAGTCTAAGAGGTCACTTGAGCAAGACACAAAAGAATCACTTAGAAACAACTCGAAGCAAACAAAATCAACTCACCGGATCAACCGAAGTTTCAAGAGAACAACACATCGCTCGAGTTGGTTCAGCAGAAGAAGAAGACCTCAGAACAAAGCACTCACCGGATCATCCGATGTTAAGGGCTCAGCTACATCGGTCCATCAGTACAGTTTGTAATATCCATGGACCAAGTGTAGCACCGGATCATCCGATGTACAGAAATATACACATCGGTCAATCACTCCAGTAAGCATCAAGTTTGAGTCAATTCTGGAGGAAGAGCCACTGGATCATCCGATGAGAAGACAGGTGCAACATCGGTCTAACAACGGTCATATCTGACACAATGACGTCAGCTAAAGTGAACTTGGCCGATGATAACTAAAGGGGAGACATCGGATCATCCGGTGTTCGCAGAAAAGTTCTGTCAGCCTACTTTTCCAACGGCTATTTCATGGAGGCTGGCTATAAATAACCCCTAAACCGATCATTTCGACAAGTCTTGATCACCAGACATTCTCAACACATCCGCAAGCGTTCAAGACCAAGAGCCATCACTTCTACATCATTTCGACCACCTACACACCAAGAGATAGGCTAGAACTAGCTAGAGAGAGAGCTTGTGTGCCTCCATTCTGGGTGAGTGGAATCTCTAGGATAGTGAGAGCCTCAAGGGAGTGCCCCTTGGTGTTTGTAACTGTGAGAGACTTCCGGAGCTTGCCAAGGCGTTTGTGGAAGCCCAGAGGGTCGAAGTTGTACAAGGCTTGAGCTCCACCTTGCCGAGGTTGGCAAACGGAGAAGAATAGTGGAGATCCCTCGTCTCGGTGACTTGGGTGTGGCTATACCCTTTGGTGGGTGCCACAACATGGATGTAGGAAGATCTTGACGATCTTGCTGAACCACGGGATAAATCCTTATGTCTCCTCGGGAGTTTGCATCCTCTTCCTCTCCCTTACATTTATGCATTTTATATTTCGCGAACTTGCTATTTACATCAATGCATAGATTGTTTGCGTAGGGAATTGGGCTTTTAGAGATTAAGTTTTATTTCTTAGATTTTTTAAAAGAAGCCCAATTCACCCCCTCCACCTCTTGGGCATTCGATCCTTACATCCACATCTCTTCATCACGCCTCGAACCATGCAGCCACGTCCATGCACTACTTGCACACGTGCAAACATCTTCCAATGACGTCCACGATACCTTCATATGCATTGTTCTTGATTCAATCATGCTGCGCAACCTCCTGATCAGCTCAACCACAATTCCTCCTGAATTTGGTTGTTGGAACCTCATCTCCTCCCTGAGACTAGTCCAATGGATCCCGTCACCAGCCATGTCTTGAACTCAAGCAACACCTGCACATGAATAAACAACCAATCCATACGAGCCCAAGTCCTCGTCTTGACTCAAGTTAGTTCCGAACACAACACCCTACGTGAGAACCTCACATAAGCATGTTGCAAAACCATAGTAACATGATATCATCCATATCAACCAAAATGCACCAAAAACTTAGCAAATGAATACAAGCAATCTTTCCAACAATGTAAAGCAAGTACGAAACATTGCAAATGAAAAGCAGAAGCACTATGGTCAAGTTCCGGACCTTGCCAGAGCAACTCGGACCTTGAGACAGAGCTAACAAAAGCTAGTAGAACCTAGCGCCGGAGCTTACCAAAACTAGTACAACCAAGCTCCCACATGAGCTTACAAAACTAGCAGGACCTAGCGCTAGAGCTAACCAGAACTAGTCGGGACTAGTAATCCCAAAAGCCGGATCTAGAAAAATCAACTCGGAGCTTAGCAAAAACATGTCGGAGCTATCAAATACATGCCGGAGCTAAAGACAAAACTTCACCGGAGCTGACCAAAGCTAGTCGGACCTAACATCGAACATAACTGGAGCTACCCAAACCAAGTCGGACCTACCGTCGGACCTTGCTGTAGCTCAGAGCTAGAGTCGGACCTTGATAAAAAGGTGTTTTGGTGATATTCAAAACTTTTATATCAAAGCCAAGTGTATTCACTACAAGCCAATGCATTCAGCACATATAGGTCTTACACTGACCAATTCTTTACGTCCACTTCTCTTCATCACGCCTTGGAACCATCTTTCCACGTCCATGCACTCCTTGCACACGTACAAACACTTTCCAACAATGTCCACGATACCTTCATATGCATTGTTCGTGACCCAAATATGTTGTGTGACCTACCGATCAACTTAACCACAATTCCTCCCGAACGTGGTTGTTGAACTTCATCTTCTCCCTAAGAGTAGTTCAATGGATCCTGTCACCAGCCATGTCTTGACCTCAAGCAACACCTGCACATGGACAAACAACCAATTCTTCTGAGCACAAGTACGCGACTTGACTCTCGTTAGTCCAAAAACCACAACACCTTACGTGAGCACCTCACATAAGCATGTTGCAAACCATAGTAATGTTTAAGCATCATAATCAGCCAAAACACATCAAAAACTTAGTAAGAGAATACTAAGCAAACTTCCCATAAGTGTAAAGAAAGTTTGAAATATTGCAAATGAAAAATAAGCAGTCACACGATTATTTCAGCACATAGAATGATCAGACAGTCCAAAACAGCAGCTATGCATTGTACAATAAAAGTTTGGACAGTGCAAAGTGTGTTTCTCAAGTATATTCAAAACTTTCCATGTAAACATTCACGTATAACAAAATTGCCAATGTATTCAGCACACATAGGTCTCACATACGTCCTCGAGCTCTTCCTCTATGCTAATCATTGTGACCAGCATGCCTACCACCATCATAGCCAGCGTGGTCATTTCTGAAATGGTTGCAAAAATCATTCTAAAAAAAAAGAATTTTCATCACCAAATTCTTCATTATGATGTCATAGAGCCCTACCACCTGCTGGAGGGAGATGTTCATTGAACAACCGCTCCATGGCCTCCAATAGTGAGTCTCTGAGTTGACGTAGCTCAACTCGTGCAAGAGGTGGTTCTTCCCTACCAATATTACCACCACGAATACGTGGATCAGTTCCCGCCATGTTAGAACAGTGTAGAGAAAATGTTATGGGAATTTTTTGTGAAACCACACAGTCTTAACTCTTGGTTACCAAAGTTCCTACCTGTTCTCAAGGATTGTGAGTTGCAAAATGTGATAATATCGATGCTGTGATTAAGCCGTTGAAAGGATTACGAGTTGACAGATCCTATTATGCTATTTTTGTGGAGCCAGGATGGCTAAACAAGAAATGCTTGTAGCACCGGAAATCAAGTGTCGTAAACCAAGTCAAAAGATGAGTAAACTTTGTTGCCCAATCTGAAAAAAAAAATTCAACAATAATTACAATCTTGCAGCCCTTAAATATTTCTTTTTTTCTCACTTTGTTTTTTGTAACACAGTTTTTTTCACTTCTCTATCTTCTTTTTCCTTTTTTTTTATGCGAATGAGATGTGGGCTGACCAAGACAATGTAGATGGATATGGAGACAAGAAATGATGCAAACGACACAAGACCAGCGGTACTACCAAAGGTTGGGCATATTTTTGTGGTATTTATTCGATTGTAGGTATGAAAATGAAGAAAACATGATGAATAATAGAAAAAATGGTGATAACTTAACGGATGATATGGAGATCGTACCTATCGTGGGAACCTGAAATTTGATACCAAATGATAGGGTGAAACCCGGGGGTGGCCCATCTTCACGGACGTGGGTACAACTAAGGGCGAATGAGAAAATCAAATAGCCCAATCTATTGCTTTGAGAAGTTCGGACAGTCTAATCCATCTTTGAGAAGCAGTACGAACAAAGATAGCTAGCTGAAAATGGCTGGGTAACAATCTTTATACCTGCAAAGGTTTGATGCAACCAAGTGACAGAGAGAGAGGCACCGATGCCTTTGAGAACTTTGGCTCGATCTCCGAACGATCACATAACCACAAGCCGATATAACTAGCTTTTTACCTGTCAAGGTTGGATGTGACCAAGCATTTTGGAGAGGGCACTGAAACCTTGAGGATTTCGACTCGATCTACGAACAACGGCAGAACCTCAAATCAAAAACTAATCCACACAAAAGGCCCGGAAGCCTAGAGCATGAATTAGGGGACCCCTGAGGGATCAATTCACAAGTCCATGAAGAACCAGGAAGAACAAAGGTGTGCAAGGCACCTAGAAACAATATTGTTTATCACATTGTCAATGGTTGTTTTTCCAGGAGCATAAGGGTGATATTTGTACTAGGAACAACCCTCCTAGCTAGGTGTGAACTGAAGTCACCATGTTTTGAGGTAGAAATCCAGCTAGTGAGCAATTCACGAAATAGTCTTTGGTCCTCGCGCATATTCTTGCCTTGTGCGCAATCTTTAGTAATTTGGCCATAACTCCAGCTTGGAAACTCCAAACGATGCACCATTTGTTGCATTGGAAAGGAGATTTGATAAGCTTTAACACCATATGTACTATTCACCTTGGAACATGACAGGCTGGTACAGGATTACACGTGAAGTTGAGGTTCCTGCAGTATACCAATTCTTAGTTTGGACAGTCCAAACTATCGCGCCACCGAATGTTCGGACAGTGCAAACAGACTTGGTTCTTTTTTGTGACAGCCATTGTTGTTGCCTTGTATGTAAACCTGAGTAACACGTAATTACAGGACTTCGTTAGCCTATCATTATCAATATTAAAATGTAATGTAGACAGGAAAGAATTGATTTGTTGTTCAAGTTTCATAGCATGAGTGTGTGTAGTCGGTAATATTGTTTATGTGTGTCTGTTATTAGGATGTCCACATCACTGATGGCAAGATGCGTACGGCTCATTGAACATGAATAGTTCAAGAGTTACATGCTACCGCATTACCGACCACATTATGGGGTTTCCACTCTTTTGCCTGAAGCACGCCAAGGACCAAAATTTCATATATTCTGAAATGACATCAAGAGTTTCAGACTCACATTTGCTTTCACACGAAGCTACGGTACATACCCATACAACTTCCCTTGTATGGAGATTTAACCGAAATTGATCCACTTTCGGTGGCGTATTTTACCTTGCTTACCTGAGCATAGATGCGTAGTTACAGAATTGGTAACAAGTATGTTAGCTTTACCACCTTAAGTAACTATGCTTATAATAGACCTTATATAGGAATACTCACTAATTCTCACTTGTATACTTCGAAGTTTTCGAAATATGCCCGGCTTTGATACCAGTCTGTGAGGACCGGAGGTCTCAACATACAAGAATCACAATGGGTGGTGGCATGCAATGCAACATCCAACAACACACATGAAAAGATATGATAAAATACAAACCATGTATTTTATTTACAAAAGCTGCAAAAGTTTTATAATAGATAATATACAGCAAAATTCATTGTTTCATAGCCCACGTTCTAAGCCTAATCTATGCAAAAGCAAAGACGTCCAGCTCGAGGACGCTTTGCACTAGCAGCAACCAGAATTTACGATGGTGTGTAGGGCTCTCACTCGGTCGTGTACCCGACAAGGGTAACACCTCACCCTCAAGCACTTCATCGTACGTCTCAAATGCAGCATACTCAATATTGCAACCGTAAGCATGATGGCTTAGCAAGACTTAACTGACTCGTCTAAACATGAAATTCTACATGTAGAGAAACTTATAATGTAGGAACCTGATATTGAATAAATGGACTCGCCTACATGTGGGACCTTATTTTCCAGGTTATTAGTAGCAGGTTAATGATTCATGTAATGTAACTTAGTGAGCATAACAGTATACAATGATGCAAATCAATAATAATTCAATACATCATATTCCTATGGCTTCACAAATGTTTACTATGTTACAACATAGTGAACAAGCGGTGCTCACATAGTCGCAAGGGATGCTAATTCCATTCAGTAGACATGTGGATAACCCAACACCTACGCCCTTTCAGAAGTGTCAGGGATTGCACTTCAATGCTCGTCGGATGTGGCAACCTTTCATAAGAAATCCAAATGTTGAATCGGTCCTTCTATCATGGGCAGGAGGTTCCTGCGCAGAGCACACATCGGCGACGTTGCCCGCCCCATGGATTGACACCTTGCTTCCCTCAACCCACTCCTATAAGATAGTAGGGTATGCCTCAGTGCCCAGGTTAACCAATTACATCAGTTTACTGGGTCCCATCTAGCTAGTATACCTCGGTACATTTCAAACTAGCAGGGCCACACACGGATTGGTACTCAATCGGCACAGGCAAAGCTACACACACGAGACCACATGCCACTGCACCCTAATCCATGGCCCGGTCTCAAGGAATTATTCTTGACAAAACCAACCCCGTGTGTTCTGATTTTGTATCTCCTGAGTAGATTTCAACAACTAAACTTCTACGGGATTCACTACAACAGTAGCATGGAAATATCGACATGTAGAGCTATAGACCTACCCATACACTCCATAAAATTTATGGGGTCATGCAATTGGAGTGTCACACACCATAAACTTAATGCACATATCAAACTATATCCATATGTTTTATATAACACGAACCTTTGGAAAAGCTTTTAAATGCAAACCGAGGTTTGCCTTGTTGCGGATCAAAGTAAAAGTTACAATCTATAAAGATGGTGTCGATGGCCATGGAGTCTCCTCGAGCTCGATTACTAATCGATATGTAAAATAATGCACAGGTGAGTTAATATGATAATATGGTATAAGAATTGAAGTGCAATTGCCTCTGAAATAATTACAGTGGATAACATATAATATAAGTGAAACGTTGGACAAGATTTGGGTGTGCTCATGGCAGCATGTTGTCTCTAAAACTCTAGCAAGCTTTTAACTTCACAGAATTTTCATGGCCATTCTGGTACTTTAACATAGGGACCAATAGCTTTTCCATTTTTCGTTTGTCTTAAGGAATCCAGAAAAATTGGTTTCACATTTTTCTAAGCTTTCTAAACACATATACTGCTTTTACAAGTTGCCAGGATTTTCTGATCAAGTTTCTGTTGTTTTTGGAGTTTTTCATGTACTTAGAGGAAAGAAACACAGTTTGACCCATAAAATAGGTCAAATGAAGCTCAAATTTTTACTGGAGTTCAAAGATATGTATAATAAGGTTTTGGCAAAAATTGGTATTTTTCCAAATAACAGATCACCTGGAATTAAATTCCAATATTTCAATTAGAGGAATTATTGAGAGACATCCAGGAATTTTTATACCAAATAAATTGCCACACTGAAAAGTATCAGCCATGAGGGTTCTAAAAAATTTATTTGGGATTTTTTGTTAATTGTACTGAGAGATATGATTTTTCAAGGTTTGGAAAGAATCTTGAATTTCTTTTCTATAGTATAATACAAATAAAGCAGCTGGGCCCATGGGATTTGAATTGGGGCAATGGGAAGGAAGCAACACTGGGTTACACAATTGCTTGGCACAGCCACACACTAGTACCATAAGCCTCATCACAGGCGGCTCCAAACCTATTATCACAAATGGCTTTTAAAACCGCCTGAAACGAAGAGCCTATGATAATCCGCAATTTCACAGGCAGAGAAGTGATACCGCCTGTGAAGACAAATTATCATAGGTGGTTCTTTACTTAGGCTAGCCGCCTGTGAAGATATTTTATCACAGACGGGTCGTGCAGCATATATAACCACATGTGATAAATGTCTTATAACAGGCGGGTATTGAAGCATAACTAACCGCCTATGATAATGTGTCTTCACAGGCGGGTATTGAAGCATAACTAACCGCCTATGATAATTGTGTTATCACAGGCGGATGTTTACCTACATCAGCTGTCTATGAAGAACTTTTAACGTAGCCAGTTTCTACCATAACAGTCACCGCCTGTGAAAATTAGGTTATCACAGATGGTTCTTTACTTGTATCTAGCTGCCTGTGATAATTGTTTTTCACAGTCATGCCTAGCCGTTGGTTAATAACCGTCTGTGATAAGATATAACCTATGCAGTACTACTGCCGTTATTTCTAATTTCCAGGTCAATTCAATATAATCACAGAACAAAAAACAACAATATCATCACAGAACAAAAGTCAACAATATTATCATCACAGTAGTCAATTTCACTAAAACAATATACATATGTACAAGTTACAAATACGATTCATCTCAAAGTTTACAAGTTTTCACTAAAAACTGTTTCTATTGGCATAGTCGCAAAGTTCTGGCACATTAGCTGTTGCATAATTCTTATCAAAGAACTTCCCTTTTTTGTGCAAAATTTCACGACGAATGAACTGACAAAGTTCAGCAGCAATCCTGTCGGCTCCTCCACTAGGAATACTTCTACAAACTGGCCATTCTTCGTTCAGATTCTTCGTGTGCTGCAATATAACACATAACAAGGTCTAGAATGTACTGGTTTGAACAATCTCAAAGTATAGATCAAAGTGAGAGTATACAGGAATTTATTTGGTATTTTTGGAGCAGTTGTACTATGAGCAATTGAATTTTGAAGTTGGAATCAAAATATGAAAATAATGTTTCTGGTAATATTGAACAGCAGAGAATATAAGCATTAAACTATGCTAGTTACAATGAAAATGAAACACAAAAGTAAGAAAATAAGGTATCGACATTAAGGATAACTTACATCCTCACGATTCACTCTATATACGCCGGTGGTCCGAAGATGCTCGCATACATAATACCCGCATAAGACACTCCCAGCAGGCTGCTTCGGACAAGCATAATACGTTTTAATGTTCAATGCATTCGTATTAGGAGGTCTTTGACCGCCAAGCTGTTCCGCATAAAACCGCCAAGCGCTGTAATACAAGAAATGTTATATAAAACTTGACAACACATTCTAAATGTGCGTAAATTAAAATTATTGAATAAACGTACAGTTTCAAAATGGAAAGGAAATCTTTGTAACGATCTGGTGAGAAATCGGCCGAGTCCAAGACTGTTGCCATTCCCTGCGTTGGCTTAATGAAGATCATTATGTAGTGATTACTGCAAACATACAAACACACGTGTTAACAATTACCAATAATTGCTATTTCAATGTCATGTGTCGAACTTACTCGAAGTGGTACGGAGCCTTTATGAAGTCCTTGCCGTCTCTGACAAAGTTAAACATTGCATGTCCTATGTAAGCTGCAACTTCTGTCTTTCTATCCTTCTTAAGTTTCGCAATTGCTTTTTCAAAATCTCTTTTGTTCATGTGTTTGTACTGTCCTGAGTCTCGATTCGCCTGGGCGTCGAATAGCGACTTTGCAATCCTAGTAGGGTCAAGGATACCTGTCTTGTGCTCCAACTTTTCATTATCCATGTATTGCATCCTATTGAAGAAGTCCAGAATTGTTATAATCTCATGAAATGCGTATGCGTGTAGTAAGAAAAGCAAATACAAAATATTAGAGCACTTACAAGCACCAGACGAGCAGCAGGTTGATTTCGAGCATGCCCCGATGGAAAAGGGAATGCAGCTCTTCAAATAAAATGACTCGTTTATCTACTCCAGTGCTCCAGAATGCTACTTTTGGAATACGAAATGTGACGCAATTAAGACCATATTTTGTGCTGGCAGTGATGTACCACTCATGCATTCTTCTGAGCTGGACGGGTTGTTTGCTAAGTTGTACGGATGTCATGAACAGCTTTCCATTCGCAAATTTAGGAGGAACATCCTCAAGCTTGTATATTGGAACTCCTAGTTTAACTAAAGCCGTCCGCTGATTATACATGACACCGTCTTCTTCCCACTCCTCGATATCTTCTAATGCTGGCTCATGAGAAGAACGAGATGCACTCGATTTTCTAATATTTTCCTTCATAGCTTCCAAATACTTTGGCACTTTTGATGAAGGTTTATTAATTTCGTATGAGCTAACTTTGATAGGCACTGATGATCGAGGAGTAGTCGTTGGAAGTTGGACACTGGCTTGTTGTTGAACCTGTTGTTCAACTGATTGCTCTTTACTCCCAGCAGTTGGCTCTAGTACTACTTCAAGCTGTTGCTCAACTGGTTGCTCTTTACTATCAACAGCTTGCTCGGGTACTGCTTGAAGCTGTTGTCCAACTTGTTGCTCTTGGATATCATCCTTGCTGAGACATAGGGGGAGTGGATCTTCCCGGACTGGGAGTGGATCTTCATGCACTTTCGCCTTAGAAGATGGGGTTGCAGTATTTGGAGATGTGACGAGGCTAGAAATTGGCTCATCGTCCAACACGATATCGCGTCGGTGCCAAAGGATTAATTGGTTGATAGCCTACCCCAGAGTCGCGATCCCCTCAGGTGTGACGTGGTCTATTTCATAATCTTCATAATCATAATCAATGATCTGAAGAACTTGCACCACAGCATAATACAACGGAAGTGGATTCTCGTTGAAGTCACGATCAGGCTTTGCCATAGCAGTGGCAACCTGTTTGGTTTTGTTCCCTGCTCTGCCTATCGGGACAAGAAGACGACAAGATTTGTCGTTAGCAATATCATCGACAGGGAACTTATGGGTTGACCCTGAGCCTGGCACGGAACCAACGCTGCTAGGGTAGGCAGTTGGAGATACTAATTGCTCCTTTTGAACCGGAACCATCACTGTACTCGGTGCCACTAATTGTCCTGATTGTCTAAGTTGTTCCATTATTTCTTGCATATTTTCTTTGACCTTTTGAGCAATCATTTCATCAAGTGTTTTCTTAAACTTCTCACGTCTTCTATACGTGTCTTTATCTTTAGGGAAACCATCTAGCTAAGACATTTGAGAAGAGACCGCTCGAACCCGTCCGTTGTGTTTACGGTTTCCTAAGATAGCGGTAAGTTGGTCATTCTACCTCTTCGGCTTGAAGAGACCCTTCTGTTGCTTTTCAATTACTTCTTTCATTTTATCCTCTACTTCATTCAGAGAGTCGGGCTTTTCAAGTTTGCCCTCGTTGGTCAAACCTGACCAAGCCAAGACCCAGCGTTGGGTTCGCTCATCGCACCCTTCTAATGGGTGAGGATTGCCCTTACTGGTAATTTCGTCTAATATCTTATTCCATTTCTGGACTTTAGGGGCATATCCGGCAGACCCCAAGTGATGATGGTATTTGTTCTTTTTTGCAAGCTCTGACCTAGTTGCACTTAGAGCTTTAGCATCAGGTGTGCTCTTTTGATGAACAAACTCTTGCCACTGAGCTTGTGTGATTTTTCCCATCTTCCTCGGGCTAGGGACCTTATCGGCCTTAACATAAGCATTCATTTCACTCTTTAAGCATCGAAACTTCTTGCCGCAAGAGACCAATGTTGCTTTCTTTATTGCTTCTTCTGTGCCTTTCGGGAACTTGAATTGTTTCTTTATCTTTTCCCACAACTCATTCTTGGTCTGCTCGGGTAATTTCCTCCAATTCTCGGTTGTGATCGGCACAACCTCCCTGACAAGAAAACCACATGCATTACGGTACTTGGTAACTGAATCCAGTGGTTCTTGGGGAAGCCAACCTGGACCGACCCTTGTTATGTACATGATGTGGTCCAATGGACCCTTATTGGGACCTCGTTGCCCTCGTTTCCACTTGAGTGAAGCTGAGGATTCATCCATTGGAGAACCTTATGTGGTTTTAGGAGCCGATGTCACCTCATTGTCTTCGCGATTAATCTAGGTAGAAAAAATTATAAGATTTTGTATACCTGACAACCAACATTAACTTGAACTGCTGAAGTTAAGATTCGTGATCCATACCTCGTCGGCAGGATCATATTCCGGGTCTAGATCCACTAAAGTCTTTTTAATTTTTATATTCGGAAAAGGATCTGATGGACTGTGGTAGGAGCCTGAACTGCTGGAGTCAGTAAACTTCATATTGTGTTCTTTGTTGTTACTACCAGGACCAGTCTTCTTAGGGCTTTCCATGCTAGATATAATAAGACAAAAAATCTAATAAATGGCATATTAAATCTACATGAAGTGTTGCATGAAGAAAAAGATGGAAGCATTCTAAGATTTGATAAGACATTCTAGGGTTTAAGGCGACTGACCAAAAGGTTCCTATACATTGCGAGGTTGACAAGCATGTTAAAGTTGATCACCAGCAATGGCAATTTTATCTTTTTATTCTAAATAGGCTAGCTTCATTCAGAGTAGCTGCAGGCGAGAAGAGACACTCTTTTTCAGCGATCATCTCTACAACCGTGGGATTTGCACGATAAAAAAAAGATAAAAGACCCACATTCTCAAACGAATCAGGAATCCGGAAACATTTGCCAAAATCTAATCCTGGTGTCCCCGGCCACACCAAATGGGCTCATCATGGCAGCAGGTTTAGCCATCATGAAAGGCATTACGTACCCCACATATGATGGCACCAAGGATTTCTGGGATGGTCAATTGTCCTGGTTATTTAGAAAACAGGACAGGGAAGTCGGCGCCTCCTATAGTGATAAACTTGGTGAGTTCTAGAGGTTCACGAGGTTTAGGTGACTTGATCAAGTCTGGGCATATGAAACCTTTGGTGAAATATTTCTGATAGGATGGGCTTAACCAGGTCGAGGGGTTGGGGGCTTATTTTTGAAATCCCCCTTCATGTGACTCCAAATCCTATATGGATTGTAACTCAATTCGTACTAGGACTGGTTCCTAAACTGAATCTGACTCCTAACTCTATTCAGTGTAGGACTCTACTAATATCATTAAGGACAAAATCTGCTTTATCTAGAACAATCATATACCCCTAGACTGGTGTTTCCGCAACTTTGTCCAAAGTCCAAGTTCGACTCCTCTACTGGGTGCACCAGATACCCAGATCATCGAACAAAAATGAAGTCCCAATATATCTAGTTTGATACAAATGGTGCTAACAAATCATAAATGGGTACATAAACTTTTTTCCTGTGAAATGCCTTAATATTAAGCTGGGTTCAATAATGGGATACATAATTGTTTTAACGCATGCAATCCTTCTGTAATTCTTCACATCATCATGATTGAATAAGCTATTCAATAAACAAACTCATAGTCATATAACAGCTACACTATCAGCAAGAATTATTCAACATAGTAATATATCATTCTCCAAAGGATAAGATACATATATGTTTATTGTACGTGTTCATGTATTTCAATTTGACCATTGTACTAAAAATGCAAATCGTAGCCACTAATTTTGTTCAATTGTGCCAATATAGCCATTATCATCACAATCCTACGTATTTGAGTGACACATCATATGGTTGGCATCCAGCACCGCTAGAAGATGGACACACCTACTTCCAATAGAGTTCTCATTGCAGTTACCCCCTCAACCTAACTCATTTTGTGTATCGAGTGTGAGTCAACATGAATATTCCAGTTCATTACGTATTCGAATCCGGTCAGGTGAGGACATTGGGTTGCTGGAACTGCTGCTCTGTAGAATTGATGGAAGTACACCGACAACCCAAGGATGCCTACCCACCGAACCCTAACCAAAGATGCCACCGAACTTGACAGTTTTTCGAATTCCACCGAACCCTAACCAAGGATGCCTACCATTTTCCAATTCCCGAACCCTATCCAAGGATATGCAAGGCGGCGGCGAGGGCGGGGAGGGAGGCGACATGGCGAAGGAGGATGGAAGGTCGAAGGGTTTAGGGTTTACCTTGAAGCTCGGCGGCGACAACAATGTCTTCGCTCGGCGTACCTAGAAGTGACGAGGGCGAAGCTCGGCGGCGACGGCGAAGCTCGGCGGCGTACCTAGAACTGATGAGGGCGAACACTTGGCGGTAAACGAAATTTTGGCATCCTAACGGCATCTAAGTGTTTCGCCCGGGTTAGGTTTTTCCAACGCTGCCGAGGGGTATATATAGACTCCAATTTTCTCAGGCGGATTTTAAGTACCGACCGCCTGAGAAGATTCTTACATCAGGCAGGTTTTACTTACCAACCGCCTGAGAAGATACAATTATCTCAGGCGGTTGGTTAGTAACACCCGTCTGAGATAAACATCTTCTCAGACGGTGATTAATTACCAACCGCCTGTGAAAATATTTACTTCTTCTTAATTAATATGTGTTCATAATTTGATAAATGCCTACATAAAGACCCCTCACCAACCGCATGTGAGGTTCTTAATTAATATGTGTCGACGACCGTGCGTGACCTTTCTTTTCCCCGAGGCACGACCTTTCAATGCGCGGTAAACCAACTGCTCCATCTTTCACTCCGCGCGGTCTTAAAGACGCGCTATCACCTGTTAGTTCTCCACAAGAGCATCGCTCACTTTGAATCCTCTTGTTTTCTTCGTCTTCCTTCGCTCCGACGACCCAACACCACTATGGCCGACCTTTCGCCGCCAAGCCCTCTAAGGGAGCCACCTTGCAAGAAACTATGTTGCAGCTCCCCCGAGAAGATCAAAACCGAGCAGCGCCTCCTCATGGCGCGAGAGGCGTACAACAATACGTCTCGCGCCATGAGTTCCTTGGGGCTGGGTACCCTTCCAGAGTATCCTGGAATGGGTACCATCGGCCACTACCTCTACGCCCTCACGGGGGTGGCTGATCGTCTCGACATTCTGTTCGCGACGATGGCCCAGGTTCTTGGCCCCGAGGGCCGTAGAACGCTGGTGGAGGCGACGGCTAGCAACCTCGGGGTTGCACCGCCGGTGTAGCCGGTGCAGCTAGTGCAGCCAGTGCAGCTGGCCCTGTCTCCTGTTGCACCGGTGCCGGAGTGGCCGCCGAATGACGAGGAGGAGGAGGAGGAAGAGGAAGAGGAGTAGGAGTAGGAGTAGGATTTAATTAGTTTTTCTCTTTGTTGTTTTTAGTTGCTTCTGTTTTGTAAATATTGTTAATGAATGAAATCTATCTTTGTTCATCTATGTGATTGAATATTACTTGTGTATCTTGTGTGTTCTTGTGTGTTCTTGTGTAAATATTGTGCATCTTGTGTGTTCTTTTGTGAGATGTGTGATTGAATATTGTTAATGAATGAGTATCTTGTGTGTTCTTCAACTGTGTGAATGAATGAATGTGTAGTGTGTTCATCGTTAATTAAAACACGTTTGAGAAGAAGATTATCTCTGACGGTTGGTAAGTAATAACCACCTGAGATAAACATCTTCTCAGGCGGTTGTTAAGTACCAACCGCCTGTGAAGATATTTTCTTCTTCTTAATTAATATTCTTGATTAAATGTGGTCCTTTAAAAAGGCAAAAATCCACTTTCTTGTAATATTATTGATAAGTAAAGGTTACCATTAAATTTCACTTCATAAATCCTTTGAAATTGTTCAGAACATAAAAAACATACAACAAATGCTATTTTTCATTTTTCTATCTTGATGAATATAATGCTTTTTCATTTATTTTTTCAGTGGACATTTTTAATCATCATACCAACCTCTATGAATTTTTTCAGATTTTTTTAAATTTTTTTTGAATCAATGTGTGTTCATAATTTGATGAATGTCTCATATGTATATGAGCGTTTAGTTAGAATGGTGGAGTATTTAAAGTTTGACATGTTGGACTACTTTTAAAAAAATTAAAAAAATTCATACATGTATAATTATACAAATATGTTCATACCAACAATTTTGAATGAAGGAACTTTTTTTATGAGATACACAAATGTGAATAATATGTGAGTAGAAACTAAGTTGATATTTACCAAAACATTACAATTTCAGCTATACAAGTTTTAAAAATATTTTGTTCAGGTGGTAGATGTTAATTTTATACAAAAGTAGAAGAAAGAATCATCGAATTTGGACACAATTTGCAGAATCTAAACATGTTTGAGTATTTATATTGGAATCTAAATAAAAAAGAAGCAAGGGATAAGGAAACTGAAGAACAATATCGGGCATTATCTCCTTGTAATTAATATTCTTGATTAAATGTGGTCCTTTAAAGAGGAAAAAATCCACTTTCTTGTAATATTATTGATAATTAAAGGTTACCATTAAATTGCACTTCTTGAATCCTTTGAAATTGGTCAGAACATAAAAAACATACAACAAATGCTATTTTTAATTTTTCTATCTTGATGAATATAATGTTTTTTTCATTTATTTTTTCAGTGGACATTTTTACTCATCATACCAACCTCTATGAATTTTTTCAGATTTTTTTAAATTTTTTGAATCAATGTGTGTTCATAATTTGATGAATGCCTCATATGTATATGAGCATTTATTTGGAATGGTGGATAATTTGAAGTTTGACATGTTGAAATGCTTTTAAAAAAATTAAAAAAATGCATACATGTATAAATTATACAATCATGTTCATACCAACAATTTTGAGTGAAGGAATTTTTTTTTATGAGATAGACAAATGTGAATAATATGTGAGTATAAATTAATTTGGTATTTACCAAAACATTACAATATCAGCTATACAAGTTTTAAAAATATTTTGTTCAGGAGGTAGATGTTAATTTTATACAAATGTAGAAGAAAGAATCATCGAATTTGGACACAATTTGCATAATCTAAACATGTTTGAGTATTTATATAAGAATCTAAATATAAAAGAAGCAAGGGATAAGGAAACTGAAGAACAGTATCGGGCATTATCTCACACGGTTGGTAAGTAATACCCGCGTGAGATAAACATCTTCTCAGACGGTTGGTAAGTACCAACCGCCTGTGAAGATATTTACTTCTTCTTAATTAATATTCTTGATTAAATGTGGTCCTTTAAAAAGGCAAAAATCCACTTTCTTGTAATATTATTGATAAGTAAAGGTTATCATTAAATTGCACTTCATAAATCCTTTAAAATTGGTCAGAACATAAAAAACATACAACAAATGCTATTTTTCATTTTTCTATCTTGATGAATATAATGCTTTTTCCATTTATTTTTTCAGTGGACATTTTTACTCATCATACCAACCTCTATGAAATTTTTCAGATTTTTTTAAATTTTTTTAATCATTGTGTGTTCATAATTTGATGAATGCCTCATATGTATATGAGCATTTAGTTAGAATGGTGGATAATTTGAAGTTTGACATGTTGGAATGCTTTTAAAAAAAATTAAAAAAATCATACATGCATAAATTATACAAATATGTTCATACCAACAATTTTGATTGAAGGAACTTTTTTTATGAGATACACAAATGTGAATAATATATGAGTAGAAATTAATTTGATATTTACCAAAACATTACAATGTCAGCTATATAAGTTTTAAAAATATTTTGTTCAGGTGGTAGATGTTAATTTTATATAAATGTAGAAGAAAGAATCATCGAATTTGGACACAATTTGCAGAATCTAAACATGTTTGAGTATTTATATTGGAATCTAAATAAAAAAGAAGCAAGGGATAAGGAAACTGAAGAACCGTATTAGGCATTATCTTAGACGGTTGGTAAGTAATACCCGCCTCAGATAAACATTTTTGAAACTACAAGATGTTAATTAACGGCCTGAGAAGATGTTGATTAACTAATGCGCCGCACGAGGTCTGCGGAGAAGTCAAGAAGCCGTGGTGCAGGGACGCATGCGCGACGTTCCACATGGATACCAGAGAGACAGAAGGATCTCTGAAGATCGTCTTCCACAGTGGTTTAATTGTGCGCCACACGAGGTCTGCAAAGAGTTCAATGTGCGGGAAACGAACCGCTCGGCACAGACCATATATAAGGCGCGTTGTCGGTTATGTACAAGCACAAAACTTTTGCACTCCTTTCTTCTTCTTCCATCGTTCCACCTCCTAGCCCAGCGCCGGCGAACCACCACAGCCATGGCCAACCTTCCACCTCCAACAATCGCCTCTACTTGAACAACTGGATTGGTGCTTTACCTCAGCGCAATGGTCCCTATCATTTCCCAACTCCTCACTTTGGCCAATGGCCAGAGACACATCAGACCATGTCCCACTAGTAGCTCAGATATGCACCACCATAACTAAATCAAAATGCTTCCGCTTTGAAAACTACTGGCTCAGACATCCACAGTTTCTCACCATTGTCATGGACTCGTGGGACCAGCCTCTGTCAATAGTTGGTAGTGCAAGGAGAGTTTCTGCTAAATTAAAACGTCTGAGATACAAGCTACGCAAGTGGAGCAGATCACTAGGTGGGCTGAAAAAACTGATCAAACGATGCAATGAAGTTATTCTGATCATGGACACAATGGAAGAGTAGTGGACACTATACTTGTAGGAAAGCTGTATCAGAAACATGATCAAACATCAGCTTACTCAGCTCTTAATGCAACAGAATAACTACTAGAGACAACGTTATACAGAGCGTTGGGCCATGTTTGTTGATGAGCCAACAAAATTCTTCTTGGCTACAGCAACAGAAAGATACAGGAGAAACAATATATCAGTCATTCAAGATGACAATGGAGTAGAGCTAATGGATCATGGGCACAAAGCCTCAGCCCTCTGGAAGGAATTTTTGGAAAGGTTAGGGCAATCTGCCCCGACCCAACAATGGCCACAAATCCACCATTGGGTGCTGCCTAGACAACATCTACATACATTATGCAACCCGGTCACCAGGGAGGAAATTGATGCCACACTCAAAAACATGCCAACCGACAAAGCCTCAGGTCCAGATGGGTTCAACACAAAATTTTTCAGGCATGCTGGCACATCATTAAGGAAGACATTTATCTGCTATGCTCGGACTTCTTTAATGGCAACATCAGTATTGAGCCCCTAAATAGTTCCTTAATCACCCTCACCCCGAAGATCAATAATCCCCACAAAGTCACATATTACAGGCCCATATCACTGTTGAACTCCACTATCAAACTGATCATTAATATACTCTCAGTTAGATTGCAGGAAGTCATCCCAACCATTATCCACAAAAATCAATATGGTTTCATCAAAAAAAGAACCATCCAGGACTGCATGACTTGGGTCTATGAGTACCTTTATCAATGCAAAAAAACCAACACTAGTGTCATAGTACTCAAACTGGACTTTGAAAAAGCCTTTGACAAGGTGGAACATGACTTCATTATACACATGCTGAGAGTTTTGGGTTTTCCTAAATAGTGGATCACATGGGTAACAGATATTCTATCTACTGACACCTCCTCAGTTCTTCACAATGGAGTGCTAGGTAAGACTTTTCACTGCAGAAGAGGTGTTCGGCAGGGGGACCCATTATCCCCCCTGCTATTTGTACTGGCAGCAGATCTTCTACAAATTTTAATCAACAAAGCAGTGGAGCTAGGACTTCTATATCTGCCACTGCATCAAGAAATGGACGAGGACTTCCCGGTAGTATAATATGCAGATGACACTATTCTAATCCTCAAAGCCAACCAGAGACAGCTCTTCTTTCTGAAAAACTTACTACAATCCTTCGGGGGAGCTACAGGGTTGAGAGTGAACTGGAAAAAATCAAGCTTAACACCAATAAACACTGATGAAGAGGAGGCCACAATTCTAGCAGCCACACTGGGATGCACTATTGGCTCATTCCCTTTTACTTACTTAGGTCTGCCGATGAACCTCGACAGACCCAAAGCAGATGCCTTTGAAGGGCTTGTCTTAAGGGTGCAAAAAATGCTAACTAGAGCAGCAACATGGTTGTCAATGGCTGGTCGAGGCACACTTATCAACAGCGTTCTGTCCGCCATCCCAATTTATGCGATGTGTACCATCAAATTGAGACAGTCAGTCATTCAATCTATTGACAAAGCGAGGAAACAATGCCTATGGAGAGCTCGGACATCGCTGGCAAAGGCCGGCCCCTGGTGACCTGGAACCAAGTTACAACACCAAACGAAAATGGAGGGCTGGGTCTGAAAAGCCTCACTGCAATGAATGGAACCTTGCTCATGAAATTCCACTGGAAAATCTATAACAAAGCAGACATCCCCTGGGTTCACCTCATCAACCAGCGCTATTGCAGCAACGGTAAACCCCCGCACAACACAAAAGGAAAAGGATCCTTCTGGTGGAGGGATGTGGTGAGCCTATCTAATTCTTTTCTCAGGAATTTTGAAGTCAAAATTGCCACAGGGGACACAATTCGACTATGGCAGGATCAGTGGGAAGATCACCTACTCAGAAGGGACATGCCCCGTTTATACTCCTTCGCAAAAAAACCAACATCTCAATGGCCCAATACCTCAGCAACTCAGACCATGGCAATCACTTTTTTCAACCTTTGTCAGAGGAAGCACTGTTGGAACTGGCCAACCTGGAGACCATGTTGGAGGAAATCTCACACAGGGAAGCTTCATAGGATGAGTGGACTTCAATCAGGGGAACAAGAACTTTCAGCTCCAAGCTTATTTACAACAACTATTACAAACACATCAACCCACCAACACCCTTTAGCTGGATTTGGGCCTCAAAGGTGCTAAAGAAAATAAAGATCTTCATGTGGCTGATGTTTCAGGACCGGCTCAACTCATGCAACCTCCTGAAGAGAAAAACCATCACGATTGATGGGAACGACTACACCTGCGTACTCTGTGCTGACAATGTGGAGGAACTCACGTACCATCTCTTCTTTAACTGCTCCTTCACCATGGCATGCTGGAATGTTCTTGGGATTCACTGGGACCACGACATCCCCTTCTTTCATACCCTGGAAAAAGCCAAGCTCAGCTGGCGTCGTAGCACCTTCATGGAAACCTTCTCCATAGCGGTCTGGGAGATCTGGATCGCTCGTAACAATGTCATTTTTAGAAACTCTACTCCCTCTGTAAATGCTTGGAAACGATCCTTCATTGCTTCTACAAAGCTTCAGGCCTACCGTTTCAAGCCGGAGGATAGGGCTAGTGTGCTCGTGTGGCTTCAGGGTTTGTAAAGGACGTTCCTCCCTCTGGAACACCTAGTCAAGCTTTGTTGAGCTACTGTAAATCACTGTTTCCTCGTCTCTTTTAATATATGTTTTATGGCTGCCGGGGTTCTCCCTTGCAGTTTTTCACCGGTCAAAAAAAAATCTTCTGCCTCCTAGCGTGCCGAGGCAGCCACCCTGCAAGCGGATACGCTGCAGCTCCCCCGAGAGGGTGAATGACGACTAGCGCATTCCACCGCCAGTGCAGCCGGAGCCACCGGTACAGCCGGAGCAATACGCTCAGCCGGAGCAGTCGACCCACTCTCCTGTTGCATCGTCGACGGAGGAGGAGGAGGAGGAGGACGAGGAGGAGGAGGAGGAGGAGGAGGAGGAGGAGGAGGAGGACGACAACGACAACGATGATGTCAACGACGACAGTGACCACCACCATGGCGACGACGACGAGTCGGAGGAGGACCGCTTGGCGTGGTTTGAGAAGTTGGCAGAGAGGGCGGAAGAGGCGGGGCCGTAGTGTAGTTTTAGGAGTTCTTGTACATATTTCATTTGTAGTTTTAGGAGTTCTTGTACATGTTTAGCTTCAATTCTGTTCTTGTACATATTTCTTGTGTTTTGTAATATATATGTGTTCATTCGTGTCAATGAATACTGGTGTGTTAGAATTTCTGGATTTCAATCAAGTGAATGTGCTCTAAATGCTCATATGTATATGAGCATTTAGTTAGAATGGTGGTTAATTTCAAGTTTGACATGTTGGAATGTTTTTAAAAAAATTAAAAAAATTCATACATGTATAAATTATACAAATATGTTCATACCAAAAATTTTGAGTGAAGGAACTTTTTTTTATGAGATACACAAATGTGAATAATATGTGAGTAGAAATTAATTTGATATTTACCAAAACATTACAATGTCAGCTATACAAGTTTTAAAAATATTTTGTTCAGTTGGCATTATCTCAGACGGTTGGTAAGTAATACCCGCCTGAGATAAACATTTTCTCAGGCGGTTATTAAGTACCAACAGCCTGTGAAGATATTTACTTCTTAATTAATATTCTTGATTAAATATCTTTTCAGGCGGTTGGTAAGTAAAACCCGCCTGAGATAAAGTTAAAAACCGCCTGTGAAAAACCGACGTCTATATAAGGACCCCTCACCGCAGTCAAAACGCAACCCTGGAGAATTTATATCGACGCCGCAAGGCTGTTGAATTTCCCCTGCGCTGCGGCGCCGCTCCGCCGCCCAGCCCATACTTTCGCGCCGCCGCTCGACCCCGCACCGCCACTTCTCCACCCAGTCGGCCCACCGTGCTGACGCCTCCCCACCGTGCTGACGCCTTTGCAAGGTAAATGTAGTTTCCTTACTTTTTCTTTGTATATTTTCATTAGCTGATAAGCTGTTGGTTTTATTTGTTCTGGTATATGGATTCTGTCCTTTCGCATGTGTAAGCACTGTATGGATTGTGTTCTGGTATATTGATGTATGGACTATATGGATTGTTTCCTTTTTTTGTGTTCTGCTAGTTTGGTCTTTTATATATTGATGTATGGACTATATTGTAATAAGCTTATTGTAGTTTGTACCTATTATGTGACATGGATATGATATTTAATTAACAGATGCTATTGTAATATATATAAGATGCTATTGTTTAATTAACAGATGCAAGGTAAATGTAGTTTCCTTACTTTTTCTTTGTATATTTTAATTAGTTGATAAGCTGTTAGTTTTGTGTGTTCTGGTATATGGATTCTGTCCTTTTGCATGTGTAAGCACTGTATGGATTGTGTTCTGGTATATTGATGTATGGACTACATGGATTGTTTCCTTTTTGTACCTATTATGTGACATGAATATGATGTTTAATTAACAGATGCTATTATAATATATATAAGATGCATGAAGTTTACCCAAACTTGTAATTGTAGTTTTATGTGTTTTCCTTTTCAATATGCTACTTGTGTGTGCATACCTCCTGCTTGCATATATTTCGAAGGAGTGATAGGGTTAGCTTTCTAAGGAGATGGTTTTATAACTCACCCATTTAGTTACCATCATTGGATGGGATCCGACGTCAAGATATAACGGACCGGATCCCACCCAGACCTAGCCCATGTTGCTGGGCCTGTTTCCGCCTTTGACTCCCTCCACCTCAAGACGTCGCCCGTCTCCTACATATGCGCTCTAATCATACTTGTTATGTCTCTGTAAATTCATTTTATAGAAGACCTTTAGAGAATATTTGTGGCCAAATTTTGTAATCTGACAAAAATTCTATTATTGAAGCATGGACCGTCGAGCGTGGGTGTATAACATGCCAAGACCCGATCCTATGTACATTCATAATGTTGCAAATTTTATTGAAGCATCCAAGAGACATGTGAAGTTGCAAAAGATAGATGACATATTATGTCCATGTATCGACTGCGAAAATAAGATTGCTTGGACGGATACTATAGTAATCCAATCTCATTTGGTGAAAAGAGGTTTCAAAAATAACTACACAATATGGACAGAGCATGGTGAGTTAGATACACATGATGTGGATAAAGATGATGAGAGAGGCTCAGATGATGATAATGTTCATATCGATGATGGTAGTGACAATCAAGCTGGTGATGATGATGATGAGTTCGATTGTGAGGAGATGTTGCGTCACATTGAACCATATGTACTGACTTCTATGGGAGCAAGCAAAGGTTTAAGTAAAATGGAGACATTGCAGAATGCGGCGACAGAGCTTTTATATGATGAATTAAACGGTTGTGATAAAGAGTTTACTACATTGCGTGAAGTATTAGAACTACTAAAGTTGAAAGCTACGCACGGATGGTCCAATTGTAGTTTCTCTGATCTTTTGAATCTTCAGGCAGAAATTCTTCCAAATCTAAATAAACTGCCCAGAAGCACTTATGAAGCAAAGAAACTTTTTTGCCCGATGGCACTAGGTGTGACAAAAATACACGCTTGTGTGAACCATTGTATTCTGTATCGCAAAGAGCATGAGCTCGCAACTAGATGCCCCATTTGTGGTGTTAGTAGATATAAGAAGGACTACAATCACTAGTATGTTACCAACATGAAAAAGACTCAGAAGAATAAGAATTTTATTATTGGTCCTGAAGGTGACGATGATGATACTTCTGGCGATGCAGACGGGAAGAATAAGAGAAAAAATCCTGCCTTGGTGATGTGGTACCTTCCGGTAATTGATCGCTTGAAGCGTTTGTTCTCAAACCCTAGGGAGGCTGAACTTATGCGTTGGCATTCCGAGCAACGCAAGAAGAATGAAAAACATATACGACACTCTGGTGATGCAACGAAGTGGAAAAATTTTGATATTCAGTATCCAGAATTTGCGAAGGAAATCAGAAATGTGAGGTTTGCCTTGGGTACAGATGGAATGAATCCGTTTGGTGAAAAAAGGAGCATACACAGCACATGGCCCGTGGTCTTAACGATGTACAACCTACCGACGTGGTTGTGTCACAAAAGGAAATATATCTTATTATCTGTTCTTATCCAAGGTCCAAAACAAATCGGCGTCGAAATTGATGTGTTCTTGGAACCTTTAATCGAAGATATGGCAAAATTGTGGAATGAATGGGTACGTACATGGGATGAGTACAAGCGGGAGTATTTCACGCTAAGAGCAATGATATTCGTTACCGTGCATGATTATCCCGGACTGTTTAGATTATCGGGACAAATGAAAGGGAAGAAAGGTTGCGTTAGGTGCGTGGATAGAATTGGATTTCTATACCTCACTTCATCCAGAAAGACGGTGTACATGAGACAACGACGGTTCTTGACAGATACACACAAGTATAGGAAGACGAAAGAACAATTTGATAACAAAATTGAAAAAGATACTGCACCGAAACCTTACAGTGGAAAACTTGTGTTTGAAATGGTCAAGAACATTCATATTGCTTTCGGTAAGGGAAAAAATAGTAAAGGAATTAAGAGAAAGAAAAGCACATCTTCGGATGATACAACTGACATGGCTTTCAAGAAACAATCAATTTTTTCAAGTATCTTCCGTATTGGATGAATCTGGAATTTTGCCATAGTATTGATTTGATGCACATTACAAAGAATGTATTTGACAGCATCATTAGGACCTTGCTGGACATGCCGAGGAAAACAAAGTACGGATTAAATTCACGTAAGGAGCTAGTAAATCTTGATTTGAGACCAGAGCTTCATATAGTAGAAAAGGCGAACGGGAAGCATTACCTTCCCCCAGCCAGCTACAACTTGACGCTAGAAGAGAAAAAAGCAATTTGCGAATGCTTGCGTGGGATCAAAGTGCCCACGAGTTTCTCATCCAATATCCGCAAACTAGTCTCGATGAAATACTTGTCTTTATTCAGTTATAATTCTCACAACTGTCACATGATGATGACAGTTTTCCTTGCCATTGCAATAAGAGTAATCAAACTTGAGCATATAAAAGTTGTCATCACACGTTTGTGTTACTTCTTCAATGCAGTATCGCAAAAGGTGATAGCACGTGAAGATTTAGACTATCTGAAAACATACATCGTCGAGACAATGTGCAAGCTTGAGATGTGTTTCCCACCATCCTTTTTTGATATGCAAGTACACCTAATCATACATCTTGTTGATCAGATAAAAGCATTGGGGCCACTATATTTACATCATATGTTTTCGTTGGAGAGATATTTATGGGTATTAAAAGGTTATGTGCGGAACCGTGCTCACCCAGAGGGTTCAATTATGGAAGGATACACCACTGAAGAAGTGATTGAGGGTTGTGCTGATTACATCAAAGATGGAAAATCGATAGGTGTGCCTATACCGGTACATGAGGGTAGACTACATGGGAGAGACAAAGTGGGTAAGAAAACTTTTATTGTTCAAGATTACAAGAATGTACACCGTGCACATTTTGGTGTAATACAACAGCTCGCAATAGCTGAGCCGTACATTGAGGAACACCAAATTGAGCTTCGTGATAAAAACCAAGACCGCACAGAGGACTGGATCATGAAAGAGCACAGAAGATGTTTCATTGAATGGTTAATGGACAAAAATATATCATACGGAAACACTATAGAAGAGGCAACAATGAAGAAGTTAGCTTCTGGCCCATCTGCTTTGGTAACATCATGGCAAGCATATGACATCAATGGTTACACATTTTACACTAAAGAAAAAGACGGTAAGAGTGTTGCACAAAATAGTGGTGTTCGTATTGAGGCTTATGATTCACAAGGGCGGAAGACCACATACTTCGGGTTCATAGAGGAAATATGGGAACTCGATTATGGCGAAAGAATGGTAATGCCCGTATTTAAGTGCCAATGGGTCAAACATCCTGATGGTTTGAAAGTGGACAATTATGGGCTAACACTGGTAGACTTGAATAAAGTGGGTTACAAAGATGACCTGTGGGTTCTCGCCGATAATGTTGCACAAGTTTTTTATGTTCAAGATCCAGAAACTGAGAAGTTGCACGTAGTTGTTTCTGGAAAGCAAAATATTGTTGGTGTTGAGAATGTGGGAGATAATGAAGAGGAATATAATCAGTATGAAGAGATGTACCTTTTCACCGAACCAGAAAACATCAAGCGCGTAGAGAGAAGCATTAAAAAGAATTTGAAACCCTATATGCGCGAAGATGTCAATGCTGGAAAAAATTTATATAGCAATGCGAGATGATATATATTGTATATATTTGTATCTTCTGAAATCAACTTAGAACAATGTTGGTATATGGATTGTGTCCTTTTGCATTTGTGTACATATGCGTTTGGACTCAATAATTTGGAAGTTTGGAAGTTTGGTCTTTCAGATAATGATGTCTCGGGCATGTAGCCGATTGAAGGAGGAGCGCTTGGCGTGGCGCAAGAACCATCCCCATGTATGTACATATGGCACACCGGTCGCATGGTTGTATATACATATGTATCTGTAATGGACTAATGAACTTAACTGTAGTTTGTTTTTATGTCTTGTTTGTTTTTGGTATTTTCAGTTTCTCTGTGTAGGGTTTCTCTGCGAAGCCTGAATCGGGAGATTTATTGAAGTGGCAGTGCATCGTCCCCGGTAAAGAAGGGGTAAGTCATGAAGAACAAGCACAATATGAGTTTAACCATCGTCCTCCTATTAATAAATTTCTTTTGCAGACTGAATGGGAAGATGGTTACTACCCCCTGACAATCTCCTTCTCTGAGGACTATCCTTTGGTGCCCCCAAGATGCGCCTTTCCAATTGGTTTCTTCCACCCAAATGTCTATCGTTCGGGAGCACTCTGCATCGGGATTCTTGATCAAGAGACTGTAAGATAGACCTATTTTGTTCATGTAATTATTACTTATAATTGTTGTTGAACTTATTTGAACTGGTTTCTTATATTGCTTAAATTATATTTCGTAGGGGTGGTGCAGTGCTTTTACAATCAAAACTATACTACTTGAAGTTCAGCGTTTGCTGCATCAGCCAAATGTGCCTGATGTTGAAAATGATTGCTATAATCTACTTATCAAGGTTAGATGACACTTTGACTTAGTAACCAATGTAGGTTATTCATTCCTCCTTCGACATTTGTTAATTTAAATAATGTCAATATTTTCAGGATCCAGCGGGATATAAGATACGTGTTCGGGAGCAAGCGGGATGGTACAATTTAGATTGATCGATGGGAGCTTCATCGCCGATCTACAATGAATGTAGCATGATTTTTGTTCTCAGCGTGTAAAGAAATCATCTTTGAACAATTGTAAAGCCTCTAATGGTGTATTATCACAATTAAGCCAGCCTCACTGGTGATCGAGCATTTCCTATAATGCATTACTGTACTAGTATCCGCTCATCTGTGTTTTTTCCTGATACAATTTTCCATGCAACGACTACATATGGTTGTGATAATTGCAACGACTACATCCCTGTAATTTCAATGAAAACCGCTTGTGATAATTGAACAACTACATACGGTTCTTAAACAATGATCGCCACTGAAAATACATGATCTTCTCAGACCGTTGTTAATTAAGAACCGTCTGTGAAGTTCATTACATTACAGGCGGTTATTAATTAAGAACCGCCTATGAAGATCATGTATTTACCCAGGCGGTTGTTTCTTAAAATCCGTCTGTGATGTTCATTGCATTACAGACGGTTCTTAATTAAGAACCGCCTGTGAAGATCATGTATTTACCCAGACGGTTGTTCTTTAAAATCCGTCTGTGTTGTTCTTTCATCACAAGCGGTTATTATATCATTCGTCATCACAGACGCATATTTTTAAGGACCGCCTGTGTTTGAAAATTTGAGGCGCCTGTAAAAATGCTTTTTGTAGTAGTGACAGGGGATCCCCTAGTCGCGAAAGATCCTGGCTCCCCCTTCGTACTCCTCGTGCCACTCGGCGCGGGTGGCAGCGCCCGGCGGCGCACGGCGGCACGACTCGCCAGCGCACAACTCCTACGCTCAGCCATACTCAAAACACGCTGCCAGAGTGCTAAATGAATCGAGCAACACTGCGGCAAGGTCAGCACAACTCGGCGGTAACCGGAAACCGGCTTGTGATGGCGGTGGCGGCTCAGCCAACTACGGCGAGCCCTAACTCGCTCGGAAGTTCATGAAATAGCTTGGTTTTTATGCTAGAGAACCGTGGTGATGTGAGGGGCTTGGAAATGAATCAAGCTAGTAGAGAAAATGGCCGAAGGAGTGGCTGAACCGTTGACCTAGGTTGGAATCGGCAGAAAAGGGAAAAACTCAATGAACCCTGTGATTTCTACGTGGTTTTAGATGGTCCTTCTTCGACGACGTGCGCACGGACGTACTAAACACAATCTCTAACGAGAATGATCGATGAACAGGCATGCACAATGAATTAAAGAAAAACCTAGGTACGGCTCCTATGGACATACCGGCGATGAAAAAGAAATACAGCGCGCACAGTGCTGGAAACGATAAACGGAAAGGCTGCAAAGAACAAGCAGGTGCTAGCACACCAATTCAGGGTTGGAAGTGGTGCTAGATGGTGGCTCGTTTGGCCGAGCGATGGGGAGGCAGAGAGGGTGGCCGGCGTTAGTGCATGCAATTGCAAATAAGAGAGAAGTAGCTGAGTGGCGAGTCTACACTGTAGAGGATTGGGTAGCTGTGGAGATGAGGCCGTATTCAACACACTCAACACCGAGGTGCTTGCCTGCCTGCTTTGTGAGCTGGGGCACAGCTGCCAACATTGAGGCACGGGACAAAGCAAAGAACAGAGGTGGTTCGCTGTTCTATGCTGCTGACATGTGGGTCCCACCACCTCTTCCCTCCTTATATCATCTTCCTTTTTAATTCTCCCAACAAACTGTGGGGACCAGAGTCCACACTTTCCAGGAATCGCATTGGGTGGTGCTGTGCAATGTGACACCCAATAGCACACATGTAAAGAAACGCGTATTACATAAATTATTTGCTGAAATTTACAAAGATGTTCAATTTACAAATAGTTTATAAAAAATACAGCGGAAATAAGATTACAACTCTCGTACTCCAGTCTAATAAGCAAAAGAGAAGCCGTCCAGCCCACGAACGCCCCTCACTAGCCACGAAAACCAAACAGCAGCAGCATAGTTCCCACATGAGTATATCACTCGGGGAGTCCCGAGTCTCATCGGACAACTAATAACATAAGCACAAAGGTTAAAACCTGCAAAACAACTTATATAGCAACTGTGAGCACGAAGGCTCAGCAAGACTTAACCGTCTCACCTAAACATGAAACTCTACATGTGGGTAAAGACATAAACATAGGATGGCTGATTTGCATAATAGACTCGCCTAAATGTGGGTCCTTATTTTCAGATTATAGCAGCAGCTTAAACCTTGTGCGGGGCAACATTGTAACTCCACAATCAAACAAGAAACACTTCATCACGATGTTGCATGCCCAAGGTGGAAATTAAATTTAGTGAGCACTATACTAATACATACTCCCTCCTTTCTCAAAAGATTGTCACCTTCTAGTACATTTTTGTACTAGAAGGTGACAATCTTTTGAGAAAGGAGGGAGTACAACATAGCAATACCATGATAATATAATGTTCATAACAGCAGCAATTAATTCTTATCTCAAGTGCAAGTATTAAACTACGTCACAACTCAGTGAACAAGTGGTACTAATATCCGTGAGGGACGGTGATTCGAATCGATGATACCCGAAAAACACGACACACACGCCCGTACTGGAAGTCACATCGGTGCACTCCACGGACATCGTACGCAGCCACCTTTCTCAAGTTCCGCCTAAGTTGAATCGATTCAATCGTCTAAGACAGTATCCCCACTCACGGTGCACCCTTCCACCGTGAAGATGCTGTGAGCGAGTTTCTGTCTATTGTGCTACGGCCGAAAGCCTGAGGCAATCGAAAAAGTCTCAACAAAAGCTTCCCAAGGTACATCGGTTTCCTGGACCCCATATATCCAGTATGACTCCGGTACAGTTCAAACTTGCTCAGCGGGGTGGCATACGGATCGGTCCTTAACCGACACAGGCAGGGCTATGCACCCAAGACCACGTCTTGCTGCATCCTACGCCCCTGCCCGGTCTCATTTTCAGATTACTACTCCATTTTCTTTGAACCAATCCCGTATGAAAAAAAACTAACCATGCGAGTAGATTCCAACTACTCGAGTTCTACAGAATCCTATACAACATTTAGCATAGCATAGTCTACACGATGACTTGACAACTAACCAAATACTCCATTGGTTTTATCTGGTCATGCAAATGGATTTTTCAATCACCTTAGCCCTAATGCACATGACTAAGCCTAGACATAGGTGATACACATCAAAATTTTGTAATAGCCATTAAATGCAAACCGGGGCTTGCCTGGTTGCGAGACAGTGTCAAAGTTAATCTCCAGAGGGATGACTTCAAGTAGCTCGGGGGTCCTCTTGAGCTCGGCAACTAATCGATATGCAAAGAATTATGCAAGTTAATCAATACCCGTATTATATTATAGTTCAAAGGGAAGACAGTTACGTATATGCCTTTAATCTTCATGGTTCTAGAAATTTTTACAGGGGACATTAGGTGCTATGAGGAAGATCTGGACAAGAAATTGGAGATTTTCAAGGAAGCTTGTTGTCTCAAAAATTCCAACAAGTAAAAGCCTTCTCTGAATTTTGGTTGTAATTATGGAGGTCTATCATGGCTACCTGTGGTTGTACCATACAGAGGGATTCTCACTGGTTCTAGGAAAATTTGTTTCATAAATTTCTAAGCTTCCTATTGGGAGATATTGAATTTAGAAGTTTGGATAAATTTCTGAAATAGTTCTGATGTTTTTGGGCATTCTATGACCTGTTAGGAAAATCTCCAGATTGAACTAGGTTATTAAAGTAAATGAAGCTAAAATTTTTACAGGAATTTAGAAACATACTATAGAAAATTTTGGCAAAATTTTATAGTTTTCTATGAAGTGAATTATCAGATAAAAATGAAACATGATTTTGCTTTAAAGGGTTCTACAGGAAAATCTAGGGATTTTCATGAAGATTGGGTTGTAGTTATGGTTAGTGTGGATAAAGAGCAAACCAACAAAATTGGTTTTACAAATTTTAAAGTTTTATACTGAGAGATATTCAATTTAGAAGTTTGCACAAGTTTCTGTATAATTTCTAAATGAATGTGGCTATTTTTATGTGCATAAAGAATACACAGGTGATCAGACCATGTAAATGAAGTCTAATGACCCTGAAATTTTTACTGGAGTTCAAGGATATCCAAATGAAGGTTGTGGAAGATTTGGTAATTTTCCAAAGAGCAGAACTATATGAATTAATTCTATAAGAATTTTGCTTATTTGAATTATGGAGAAATTCATATGGACTTTCATACAAATCCAAGTGTACCACTGGAAAGTACTCTTCATGCTGGCTCTAACAAAATTTATTTTGGAATTTTTGGACAAGTATCCTATGAGTTATAGATTTTCCAAGTTGGGGCAAAATCTAAAATTTAATTTACATGGGAAATATTTGAATAAAGGGAGGGGGCCCACAGGTTTAAAATGGGCCAATCGCTGGGAGGCAACACGGAGGGTTACTGGGTTAACCGCATGGTCACAAATAATCACCGAGCCACAACTCATACGGGCGCACCGTTTCTTTGGCTGACAGCCGAGGCCCGCGGGGTTCGTCTTCTACCTCGAGACACCGTCGGTTCCGACGGCGCGCGGCGGCGCCCGACGGCGGCCCCTCGCCGCAGCCCGCTCCAGGGCACGGCGGCACTCCAATCTCGCTGCCCCCACCTAAAATCAGACGAGGAACACGGTGGTGCAGTCCTCGACGGCGATAGGTGGCCGGAAATGGCAGCGCGACGGCATCGACGGCGATTAGGGTTTCGGCCATGTCAGCCGAGCCCTACGGGGGGTGAAACTGAACAGGAAGACCTCGGGAAGATTCATGGAAGCATGGGAAACAAGAATCTTGCCATAAGAGGGAGAGAAAAGGCTTGGAAACTGGTGGCGACTACGGACCGACGAGGGAAAAATCCGCGGTTGGGAAAAAATGGGATTCCGGTGTGAATACCCGATGAAACTCGATGACTCTTATTCGATGTGATGCGCCTGGCTATACAGAAAAAAAATATCACAGGCGCACAAGGAATAATTAACCGTATAAAAGGAATCTCACGTGTGAAGCAACTCTACTCATAACCGAAGTTCGTCGGAAGAAAAGCAAATACGGGGGCTAAGAGGCATGGCATGGGCTGAAACTTTACGGGCAGCAAGAACATGAGTAGGCGAACCTTTTTCCTTCTAGGACCGAGGCGAGATGATGGCTGTATCGTCGGGTCAACGACGAGCAGAGGCGCGGCAAAACAGGGGAGATTTCCGGCGGCCTCAGTTTCGAAGTTAACAGCTTCATGGATGGCCTAGCTGTGCATGAAATTGATCACAAAGCTGCGCAAGAGCTTGGGAAGCCAATAGAGGCAAAGAAAAGTGCTCAACACGGAGTACCTTTGCTGCAAATCGGCTGGACAGAGGAGGAATCGGGAGAGAAGCAAATATGGAGCTGGAAACTTGAAGGTGAAGAAGTGGTCAGCTCAGGGCCATGCAGGGGAGATAAGGAGGAGGCCAGGTCATGCTGGGGGCAGCTGGAGTCGACCACAACAGTGCAAGCAGCTGCCTGGACACTGTGTGGCATGTGGTGTCACTTGGAGAGCAAAAACAGCACTTTGCTTTGGATGACAAGTGGGTCCCACCTCATCCTCATCCTTTCCCCATCAATTCTACCACCTAATTCATTCCAAAATTTGCTAGATATTTGTGGTATGACTGGATTAATCATATAGAATTTGATTTTGAATCCCCATGGTTGATTCGACAAAGTTTCATTTAAATTCAAACTTGAATTTGAATTTGAGTTGAATTCAATGTAGCTATTGAATTAAATAGCAAACTTGCTTCAAAAATTATGAAAGTTTGCAGGGAGGCTATTTGCAATATTCGGAATACATTAGTCAACTCAAATCTTTATGTTAAATTCAGTTGAACAGTAGCTAAGTTTATTTTTTAATTCCCTCATTTGGAGTTTGTATTTATTTGTTTTTCTCATTTCCTTTCTATTTCTTTTTATTAATAAAAAATATTTGTCCTAACTGAACTTTGAATTATTGAAATTAGGGATTTTACTTTCCTCCCCCCTTAAAAGAATCTCGTCCCGAGATTACAATGAAGAGACGAAAGTAGGAGAGAAATTACCGGATGTGAGACGATAAGAAATCCGGATAGTTGGAGCGGAGATATTCTTCAGTTTCCCATGTCGCTTACTCAGCGGTATGGTTGCTCCATAACACTTTATAAAACCACAGCGCGCAGTTCCGTGTGGTTCAGGTTTTCTCGTCGAGAATCTGAACTGTATGTTCGGAGTACGTCAAAACCGGTTGCAATTTGCCAATTTTGTCGGTGTGGACTGCAGCCGTGAACTTGAGACATTTCCGGAGCTGAGATACGTGGAAAATGTCTTGTATACCAGCGAGATATGCCGGTAATTCCAATGGATAAGTCACAGGTCCGCACTTCTCCATGATAGCAAACGGGCCAATAAACCGGGGAGCTAGCTTTCATTTTACTCCGAACCGGTGAATTCCTTTCATCGGAGACACGCGGAGGTACACGTGATCCCCGATATCAAAGTGCAGCGGGCGACGCCGCTTGTTCGCATAATCCTTCTGTTGAGATTGAGCCACTCTTAGATTTGCTTGAATGATCCTAACTTGTTCCTCGGCTTCGTTGACTAGATCAATCCCAATTGTCACTCCTTCGCCGGACTTGCACCAATTCAGTGGGGTGCGACATTTTCGGCCATAGAGAGCTTTATATGGTGCCATCTTGATACTCGCTTGATAACCTTTGTTGTACAAGAATTCCGCCAACGGCAAATGATCGTCACAATTTTTACGGTGGTGGATGGCACATGCACGCAACATGTCTTCAAGGACCTGGTTCACCCTCTCGGTTTGTCCATCGGTCTGGAGGTGATATGCGGAGCTTCTAATCAGTTTAGTACCCAACGAGGCGTGCAGTTGCTCCCAGAAACCAGCAACGAACAGCGAGCCTCGATCTGAAATAATCGTGCGAGGAATGTCGTGTAGGCACATGATTCTTGATATGTACAACTCTGCATATTTATTGGCATTGAATCCGACATTTAGCGGAATGAAGTGTGCTGATTTGGTTAGTCGGTCGACTATCACCCAAATCGAATCATGCTTCCCGAATGTGAGTGGCAATCTGACTATGAAATCCATACTCACATCCTCCCGTTTCCATGCCGGAATATTCAGCGGTTGCAGCTTTCCCGCTTTCTTCATATGGTCGGCCTTCACTCGCCAACACGTATCACACTCGGATACGTACTTCACTATTTCCCACTTCATCCTTGTCCACCAAAACTTGGTATTTAAATCTTGATACATTATATTGCTGCCCGGATGAATAGAAAGTTTTGACATGTGAGCTTCATCCAATATTTTCTTCTGAAGCTTAACATCTTCGGGTACAATTATTCGGTCCTTGAACCATATTGTACCATGTCATCTTTCCGGAAACATTTTACCTCCCCGCTGTCCACTCTTTCTCGTATGTGTGACATGCCCTTGTCCTTCTTATGGGCTTCAATAATTTCCTCTCGGATGGTGGGAATGAGAGCAAGATTATTGAGAGCCCCATATGGAATCACATACAGACTTGGTTCCTCATCTTCCGTTTCATCCATGGTGATATTGTGGACATGGGCTTTGTGACTGAGCGCGACGGCAACCACATTCGCTTTACCGAGGTGGTAGTGAATTTTGATTTCGTAATCTTTGATCAACTCTAACCACCTTCGTTGTCTCATAATCAGCTCCTTCTGCGTGAAAATATATTTCAAACTCTTGTGGTTGGTGTAGAGGTGTACAAGATTTCCATGCAAGTAATGCCTCCACATTTTTAAGGCCAATACCACGGCAGCGAGCTCAAAGTCATGAGTCGAATAGTGCTGCTCATGGTTTCAGACTTGACAAGATCCATATGCGACCACACGTCCTTCTTGCATAAGCACACAGCCAAGTCCGATGCCAGATGCGTCGCAATAAATGTCAAACGGTTTTGTCGTGTCCGGTTGAGCAAGAACAGGGGCTGTTGTAAGGTGATGTACTAATGTCTTGAATGCTTCTTCACAAGCTGAACCCCAAATATATTTGGTGCCCTTTTTCAGCAGCTCCATAATTGGTTTAGCAATTTTTGAGAAGCTCGGGATGAACCTTCGATAATATCCCGCTAAACCGAGGAAACTTCGGACTTCATGTCCTGACTTCGGAGATTGCCATTTCAGTACTTGAACAATTTTACTTGGGTCCACAGCGATGCCCTAGTTGAAATAATGTGTCCCAAGAATGGCACTTGGCTGATCTAAAATTCACACTTGCTGAATTTTTCGTATAACTTGTGATCTCTCAAACGTTGCAACACAATATGCAAATGTTCAGCATGCTCTTCCTCTGACTTGGAATAAACCAGTCGTCGATGAAGACCACGACGAACTTATCCAACTCCGGCATGAATACCGAATTCATGAGATACATAAAGTGAGCCGGAGCGTTGGTGAGACCAAAAGACTGACAAGATACTCGTATAATCCATATCGCGTCGAGAATGGCGTCTTCGCTATATCCTCCGGTTGGATTTTGATTTGATGATATCCGGACCAAAGATCCATCTTTGAGAACACCCTCGCACCAACAAGTTGATCGCATAAAATGTCGATGCGGGGCAGCGGGTACTTGTTCTTTATAGTCACGGCGTTGAGCGGTCGATAATCCACGCATAACCGCAATGTTTCATCTTTCTTCTTGACAAACAGCACCGAGCAGACCCAAGATGATGAGCTTGGGCGAATAAAACCCATGTCCAAAAGGTCCTTCAAATGCTCCTTTAATTCAGCTAGCTCGTTAGGTGCCATTCAATATTGTCTTTGAGAGATCGGTGTGGTTACCGGTACAAGTTCGATCTTGAACTCAACGTCACGTTCGGGCGGCATGCCCGGTAAGTCATCGGGAAAAACGTCGGGATACTCACGAACCACCAAAAAATCTTCAAGTTTAGTTGCTTCCGTGTTATATGCAGCTGCACTGTCCTGCTCCAAACTGTCCAAAAACAGCTCGTGTTGTCCGTGCATCGGAGAGTCAATTTGGATAGACTGGGTACCGATATTAATAAAGGCATCGTGATGGTTCAACCATGACATCCCCAATATTAGGTCGATCTTCTGTACATCCAATATAATCAGCGATGTTGGATATCTTTTGCCCCCCAAACATAAAGCTCCTCGGGGAACAATCTAACTAGCCGAGATACTTCCACCCGGTGAGCTTATAAGATAACTTTTCTTGGGAGTATTGGTGGATAATTGGTGCTGATCCACACATGATTTACTGATAAAATATTGGGTAGCACCGGAATCAAAGAGTATGAGGACGGGTATGTATTTGATAGCAAACATGCCCGCTAACACCGGGGCTCCCTTCGGAACACTCTCGATTGCTATGTGTTGAACACTTCCGGATTGCCGTGCTGTCTTCTCTGGTTGAATACGGGACTGAATACACCATTGTACTGGTACTTGCCTGCTGCTCAAGATCTTCTCTGGGAATCATTGGTATAGTGCCCAACACGGTCACATGTGGAACACCTACACTAATTCAACGTCCCAATGACTTGAGGCCCGAATTGTCCTGCGTCTTGCTGCGAGATAAATGCCCCTGGAACAATTTGGGAAGGTTCTTGCTGTTGACGTACTGCTGGTTGGAAATCTGCTACTTCAAACGGCCGACTCCGATACGAACTCGGTCATGCAGCCGGCTGCCATATCTGACCGGATGGTGATCGGTACACGATATGGTATTTCTAAGGAACATTATGTGTGCTGTCCTACACAACAAGTCTCTTCTTCGACTCCTCTGCGATCCGCTCACGTGTGGCATCCTCTTGCGTAATCGCGGCCTTAAGCGTAGCAATGAACGAGCCATGATTGAACAATGCAAGCTTTTCTTTAAACATGGGGCTTAGACCCCGATAGAAATACTCTCGCTTCTAATCCTCTGTACTCACATACTCTAACGCATATTGTGCTAGATTAACAAACACTTTGGAGTATTCTTGATCACTCATTTCTCCTTGCTTCAAATCAAGAAATTCCTGAAGCTTCCTTCTCACAATGGCAGGAGGAACATGATAGGCATGGAATGCCTTTCGGAACTCTATCCAAGTGACTTGCTGTCCGGCGACCAAGGAGGCGATGTGGTTCGCTCACCAAACACCAGCGACACCATGTAGTTGTTGTGCCGCATGTAAAACCTTCATAGGGTCACTGCACTGCAGCAGTCCGAACTTAGCTTCAATGGTGCGGAGCCAATGGACCGCATCTAGAGGTTCACCATCACCACTAAACACAGGGGGTGCAGTCGCCAAGAATTCTTGATAGGTTGCTTGCTGAGGTTGACGATTGCCTTCGGCTTGACGTCCCCCTTGATTGGACATAATCTGCACGAGTGTTCACAGCAGTTCGGTCCACTCGTCGCGCGAACCCAGCATGGCTGCGATATCATCCGCCAATGTAAGCGGAGATGGAGGTGGCTGTTGAGCCGGTTGTTCCGGCATTCGGGAGTCATCCCCTCCCTGACTTGAACCACCGACCTCATAAGTTGTGCGAGTGCGCACCATTCTGCAGTTACAGTCATTAATGCAACATGAGACGTGATATTGCAAGATCACACTAGGATGAAAACAATAGTGTGTGTATTGATAACCAAATTTGCATAACGGTCATATATTGATAAAGTATAAACTTTATACACAATACATCATCCCTGGACTAATGTTACAATAGCGAGTTCCAAAATAATGAACTCCATGGATCGAAGTTCATTTTGACTATTGTTGGTCGCGACGGGACGTTATGCGCGTTATCGTGAGAAAACACACTTTTATCTTTAATATGTCACAAACATGGCCATAAAAAAAAAGAGGTTGGAGTGAGTCAAACTATCAATTCCACTGGTAAATAGTTGAGTATCGACAACTAGTCCGTTACGACACTTCTCGAAGTGAATTCGAGGACCAGATTCATAACAAGACCAAAATGTCAAACCGATAAAGTTTATGTTGAAACTTGACCAGTTTGTACCCAAACACAAATTTAACCCAGTAAATGGCAGAATCAGATCTTGAGGTGAACTACGAAGTTGACGTACACTTCGAGGCCTTTCCAAAAAGTTTTGTTTTTCCTTCAGATCGTTTCTGGTTGAGATGATATGGTATCGTAAACCTGACAGTTTTTCTGGAAAATTTTGACAGCATCTCCTTTGTTTATGCTGAATTTGGGCCACAATTTCCAGATATAAAACAACATAATTTACAAAAACCACAAACTACAAATTTGTAATAAATATTACAAGGATTCCATAAATGTCTTTCACAATCCAGTTCAAATTTTCTAGAGTGAGATATGGTGAAAACTATCAGGAGTCCAGAAAGGGTTCCAGTTTCTGTCCAGTTTTGACAGAGTTTGGAACATTGAAATTTTGAACAGGTTAGAGGGAAATTCAGTTTTGGAGTTGAACATAACAGTTTTAAAGGACTTCCTACACTTTCAATCCATGTATGATACACATTCATTGGAGTTTTCTACTGGGAGATATGTTTTCTCAAATTCAGGTCTTTTACGGTAGAAAACAGAACACTCTGTTTTTGAAATGGTGACTTCAAAACCTACTTCAAATTTGAAAGCTTAGTTCAAACTCAGAGCTCGATAGATAATATAAGTATTTTTACACCTTCTCATTTCAATTTTACAGAAAAGTGGTTAATGCATCAATGGAGTATATGTCGGTACTACGTGCCTCCCAAAGCAAAAATTATAGGCTGGTATTCCGGCATACGTCTCAATGGTGGCCTTAATGACGTTCACTCACAAACGATTTATAAACGCAATATAATCACGTGGTCAGTGTACCTGTCACTACACACAAACTACTGATCAATCATATGGTGTCGTACGACACAGCCTGCACGGGCGAACCGTTCACAATAATATATATGAAAGTAAAAACATTCGTCCCGTATCCTCCCATACGGATCGCCCCGAGTTAAGCCACGTCTCGAGGTACATGACCGGATTTTCTACCACCCAACGGGTCCCACGTCTTTGCATAGTGCTGCACCAGTAGGAGGTGCATCAGGTTATGTCCCACCCGACCGGGGCTCCCACTAACTTTGAAGCACGCTGGAGTACCGCGTGTCATATGTTCTCAGAAACATGAAAAGTTTCAGAGACTCATATTGAATCTTCCGTGCAAAGCCACGAAAAGATTTCCATGCTACCTCTCGCATGGTGAGCTTACGGCAATTGATCCGCTTGCGGTGGCGTACCTTACCTCTTACCTTACGTCGGAGCGTCGTTACAGAATATAATAACACATAAGTTAGTTTTGCCACCTTAATAACTTATGCTAATATAGTCCTTATGTGGGCCTAGTATCGTATCCTCACCGTATCCTATGCTTTTCTTGTAATACGATCCTTTATAAGCGTGCTATTCCCAATGCGGCTCTAATACCACGTCTTTGGGGATCGGAGTCCACACTTTTCAGAAATCGCATTGGGTGGTGCCGTGCGATGCGACACCCAACAACACACATGTAAAGAAACACGTATTACATAAATTATTTGCTGAAATTTACAAAGATGTTCAATTTACAAATAGTTTATAAAAATTAACTGCGGAAGATAAGATTACAACTCTCGTACTCCAGTCTAATAAGCAAAAGAGAAGCCATCCAGCCCACGGATACCCCTAACTAGCCACGAAAACTAAACAGCAGCGGCATAGTTCCCACATGAGTATATCACTCGGGGAGTCCCGAGTCTCATCGGACAACCAATAGCATAAGCATAGAGGTTAAAACCTGCAAAACAAATTATATAGGAACTATGAGCATGAATGCTCAGCAAGACGTAACCGTCTCACCTAAACATGAAACTCTACATGTGGGTAAAGACATAAACATAGGATGGCTGATTTGCATAACGGACTCGCCTAAATGTGAGTCTTTATTTTCAGATTATTGCAGCAGCTTAAACCTTGTGTGAGGCAACATCGTAACTCCACAATCAAACAAGAAACGCTTCATCATGATGCTGCATGCCCAAGGTGGAAATTAAATTTAGTGAGCACTATACTAATACATACAACATAGCAATACCATGATAATATAATGTTCATTACAGCAGCATTTAATTCTCATCTCAAGTGCAAGTATTTACTTAAGTCACAACTCAGCGAACAAGGTAGTGATTGTAGGGGCTGTTCGTGTTCTTCTCGAGAGCCTTGAATCATCAAAGTCGAGATCTCCATCAATCGATTTATCCATTACCTTTCAGAAGATCGGACCTACTCTACACTCTATTACTCATCAATTGGTATCAGATTTCCAGGTTGCCCGTCATGTAATTCATGTATCCACTAGATTAGTTTTGTTTTTCATACCTAGAGTCCAAAAAAAGCTACAAAAAAAATTGTAGTTTAGTAGATCTATTCATAACTTTGTCCAAACAACCATTGATCCTTTGCAACTTTGTTTTCGGATTGGTTCTTTTGAGTTGTGTCCGTGGTTGAGTCATATTGCTGGTTTAGAAAATTTTTTGGTTTTAGTTTGAGTTTTGCAGCTTTTCGATCCATCCTTTTGAATCACATCATAACATCCAGATTGGATTCATCTCTGTCCAGTTCAGTGTTTCGATCATATCTCACTTATACGAACTCAGATTTTGGTGTTTTTGTACTTTATGGAAAGCTTGAGGAGTTATCTACAACTTTTGTATTCATAAGTTTTCCAAGAAAGACAGCTATCAGGGTCAAACTTGCATTAGATCTGAATTTTTTCTTGATCTATAATTTTTGAACAATCTATATTGTGGGGCAATATCTCCGATTGTTCTGATCCAAAATATGTCTTCCATATACTGAAATTAAATAATAGAGATAGATCTAAAATCTTGATGTTGTAAGTTTTTTTATTTGGAACCTCTAAGATCTACAATCTTTCGGAACATCATGCACTTTATAAATGCACATACAAAGATAGTACATTGTTTAATTGGTTGGGATCCTGACTCAAGTGAATGTGCACGCTTATTTGATGGAGAACTTGGAGGTGGTGCACTATGTCATCAACCACCTTGGCCTCCTCCTTTTATGCTTATAGGAGGATTTGATGAGCTTGAGTCGAGAACGACTCCAATTGAAGAAGGGGAGGTTGATGAGGACATCACTCCTATAGATACACATAACACTCCGTTGAACATACAAGATGCAATAAATATAGTTCACACAACACAATTAATTTCAAAGGTGAGCTCGTCTTATATGCTTCCTTATATATTTTTGAGAATAG
Organism: Tuctoria greenei; assembly: GCA_036927565.1. Taxonomy (NCBI): domain Eukaryota; kingdom Viridiplantae; phylum Streptophyta; class Magnoliopsida; order Poales; family Poaceae; genus Tuctoria; species Tuctoria greenei. The sequence goes on along the minus strand of JAYESD010000007.1, from coordinate 66,333,165 downwards.
ATCAATATCTAATGACTTTATTGTGATTAGGATCTATGGAGAGGTTCAAGGAGTACTTGGCGGAAGTCTTAGAGGCATGGAGCACCATAGAATACGTCCAAAGAAGATGGAGGCCAAGCTTAACCCGAAATCGGGTCCAACTCAGACCCAGAAGCACTACGCACTTAAACGGGTGCCCAGGACACATACGGACTCTATTTTTGGTGTTCTAAATATGCTTGGAAAGGGGAGAGGATAACCTTTCCAATGGACTCTGTTTTTGGTGTTCTACATATGCTTGGAAAGGGGACCTTTCCAATGCCACTGGTAACATGTCAAAATACCTATGGAGTCAACCTGAATAGTTGAAACAAAATCGAGCTCAGAATTTGTTTGGTGTTGCGCCACCGTATTGGGCCATTGGGCCTTGTATCAAGTCTACATCTCTTATTATCATGTCTTAGGGTTAGATAGCATCCCCAATACCCCTTAGACGTCCTCCCACCTATATATAGTCCATAGTAGCCGCCACAAACAATTAAGTTTGGATTAGATTAATCTGTTATACACTATTTTGCCGTATATCGGTTTGCGGAATCCCAATTCAGCAATTTCAATTTGCATCTTCTACGTTATTGCTTGTGTTCTCGATTGCACTTGCAGGGATTAGCCTTCTTGGCGATGTCAAGTGTGAAGCACAGCTGATAACCAACAGTGCAATGGTGTAGTGATTGCAGGAGCTATTCGTGTTCTTCTCGAGAGCCTCAGATTATCAACGTCGAGATCTCCATCAATCGATTTATCCATTACTTTTCGGAAGATTGGACCTAATCTACACTCTATTACTCATCAGGCCGTGAAGGAGGCGGCCTTTTGGTGAGCTAGCAGGCACCAGAGGGTAGAAACGTAATTTCATCACTTCCTTAATTTTCGCAAATCTGCATGAAAAGTATTTCGAGGTGAAGGGTGTATTGCGTTGCTGTTTTTCCTGTGATTTTGCAAATTTTGTGAAAACTTGTGTATTCGAAATAGGTAGTGCCTTTTTCTAATTGTTTGCGTATTGCACCCAATTTTTCTGTTTTTGTCATTTATGCATTCAAGTCTCAGATCAAGCTACATTTTGTATTTACAGATAGAAACTGCCACGGAAGGTGTTTTTTTGTCACATGTTCTGCTTCGATGTTGGTGTTAAGTTCCAGATGTTGCAGATGCAGCGAATTCGCTTCCTTGTAATTTAACCAAGGTGCCAGCCTTCCTCCTGACGTGGATGTGAGTGCGATCCACACTCAAGGTGTCGCAAAATGATGTGTGATTGCGTTAGCCACACATTCAAGTGTAATTTAGTATTATGGTGTAATCCGACACGATGAAAATTTACGTGTGAACCTGTATGCTTTTGCCTAGCACGGACATACCATCATTGTGGCGAGGTGAGTACGTCAGCTGCTGCAATGGCTGGCTGGAAAATGCAAGTGCACCATCAGTGTGGTGAGGTGGGTGTGGCAGCTGACCTTGAGGACACTCACCGGCACGAGCTTTGTCCGGAAACGGCGGTGGAATGGCTGACTGACGGTGGCGAGGGGAGGCTAGAGCTGCTCTTGACTTGGCGCATGGGCAGCTGCAAGGTACGCACTGGTGGCTGTAGAGGTAATGCAAAGCTGACAAACTTGCCGCCTCTGAGTTGCTGTCCCCACCCTTGCCGCTCGTCAGTAGTGCATAAGACTCGAGCTTGTTGTCCCCAGTGCGGCAAGGTGGCGGGTACAGTAGCTGACCTTGAGGACTCTTGCTGGTACGAGCATGGTATGGAAACGGCTGAGTGACGGCCATACGAGGAGACTGAAGCTGCAGCTACATGGGGCATATGGGCGGCTGCAGGGCACACACGGGCGGCTGTAGAGGTGTCCGTGGTGCAAGGCTCACTAACTTAGCACCTCTGAGCATTTATGTCCTATACACTATTGAGAAATTGGTTGTATGCTACTCTAGCAATTCTATCGTATCATCCAAGAAACATGTTAGTACAGAGGTCACATATCGTTACCACTAGATGAGTAGCACATCAAACTTTCTAGTCGTAGATGTGCATCGGTGTAGAGGAAGTAGACGACCACGTTCGTCTCCTTAATGTCCTCGCCACAGCAGCGGGTAGACGATCACGTTCGTCTCCTCCACGTCTTTGCCACAACAGTGGGTAGACGATCACGTTCGTCTCCTCCATGTCCTCATTACAGTAACGAGTAGACAATGACACTGTCGTGTCCGATCAGCGCAGCAGTAGCAGCAGCGCCTCCACGGAGTCCCCACGTACAGGGGGGAATGCCGTGCACTGGTGTGCTAGCACCGCGCACGCAGTAAGGGCTTCAGCGTGAGACCCGTGAGGTGTGGCAGCTAGGGCTGTCACGTGTTGGAGTAATCCGCCCTAACCCTACCCCTCATATTTATAGGCGTGCTAATGTGCTTTTAAGTAAAAGGCTCATTAGTACTCTAATTGCCTATGGATCAAATATCCAACATGCCTTAATCCGAATTGTTATGATTGACTCTTGGGCATATCACCAACAATCTCCCACTTACACTAGAGATAATCATATATACAAGCTTTTTAATATTCCAACCCCTTAAGTGTGTGACCCGTTAGGTTCATGTGCAGTCGATTGTGAATGGAAACTGTTTCCAATCACAAGTAAGCAGAGGTACTTAGCAGGACATACTGACTTCCGAATGTACATAAATATCATATTGGCTGAACCTAGATACACCCAACATGCTAATCCCTTTTCCTCATAATACTAGTCAAGCTCAAGGGGAGATACGTGTCATCCTGATGATAGCTTGACCATTCACTCGATCAAATAGTAGATTTAATGCATGACTAACCTATAGTCGTTGTGCTTAACTCCTTAATCACCTAGGCATGGCCATGCACTTTCCAATCCAACTATCTCGGTGGCCCAGAGATATCTCTCTTGTTATTTAGGAGGGGCAAGTGTCATCTTGATCTGCACACATCTCATTCCATGTTTCATTACGTACCCGAAGACTACTTTTATAACTACCTAGTTACGGAGTAGCATTTGATAGTCTCAAAGTACACAACAACAAATAGTGAGAAACAATGGTGATCTCTGGTCTAAGGATCTAGCATGTGTATAACTCAAGACCAACTGATGGCACATATGAAAATAACAATCCCAACAGTGTCTTGGAGTAGGTCAATCCAACACCATTTTCAATAACATGTGTTCACATTATTAATTTGGTATCTCCAAATCAATGATCCGTGAAACATGATCATCAATTAATACATGTGCTAGTCTGCATATCATCACTACTCATATAACGAGGTAGACTAGAGATCATTTCGAGTAACTTTATAATTAACAAAGAGTTTCACGAACAAGTCAAATACTTGGTGATCAATGTAAATAATGATTACTCAAATAACAATTCATTAAATAGTACATAAGCATAACTATGACACAAGTTTGCTACATACACACTAGGATCTCTGATGTAGGTATCTAATACCCATAGGTCTCGTGTGCGTCTCATGCTTTGATTGTGGAAGAGGCTTTGTCAACAGATCTGCAACATTCAAATTTGTGTGCACCTACAAATTGTAACACCCTCATTTCATGCATCATGCCCTACATACATTCATATACATGTTTAACATTAACCCACATAAAGAGGAACGAGTTTAAAATATATTTGGAACAAAACCGCACTTAAAATGCAGAAAAGTGCGGACTAGTCTGATTTTGGTGAGGACTAGTCCGATTTCTCTCTGACTAAAAACGGACTTGTCCGTTTTTGCTGCGGACTAGTCCGATTTTGCCTCTGGAAACTTTCAGACTTGTCCGATTTTGTGCGGACTAGTTCAATATTCCAAGAATCCTTGAAAATTTGCTAAGTCTCTGGACTTTTTCGGACTAGTCCGGTGTTCCAGCGGACTTGCCCGTTTTCCTTTCTGACTAAAGTCGGACTTGTCCGATTTTAGGCCAGACTTGTCCGATTTTCTCTCTGGACATCTTTGGACTAGTCCGGTCCTTTTCGGACTTGTCCGATATTTCACGACCCCGAATTGATCTTTTGTTTTATGAATTGTTTCTTGGGTTTCACGTTAAGTTGTCCTAGGGACATTGTGCCTAACTCTTTTAGAGCCCATGTGGGATTCTAAACCGGCCTCTACTCCTCTCAAACTCAAAAATCCATCTAACCCTAGCCTCCACCTCTATATAAACAACCCCACCCCTTAGCTTGACATCTATATGTCACTTTTCCACCCCACCCAAACCCTAGTTCGTGGAGAGCCACCACCAAGGAGGGAGGAGGAGATCCCAAGCAAGAAGAAGAGGAGGAGGAAACGAAAGAGGATCAAGATCTCCACCAAGCTTTCGTTCCTCATCACCAATTCATCTCCAAGTTCATCATCAACCTTAGATCATCAAGATCCATGTGTTACCTCCAAGTTTCTTGATTCATTGGAGTTCTAAACACCTGGTATACCTTCTATTCTCTTTTCCTTACAAGAATTCAACCCCTAACCTCCAAATTTACATCAATCTAGAAAACCCTAGTTCGCTAGTTTTGCGAAGTGCGGACTAGTCCGACCTTCTGCAGACTAGTCCGATTTTGCTGACTAAGTTGTGTTGAATTGATTCTAAAAGAAGATCTAATCAAATCCAAACATGTATAAACTTGTTAAAATCTATTAGAACTAGTTAGTGACCATTTAAAGGCTTTCTATTAACAAGTTCTACCTTGCATTTGCATCAATCATGCATGTCATGTCATATTGAGTAATATTTGTGCACTCTTTGATTGTGTTTCTTGTCTTGTATGCTTATTGTGTGGATTACACGGATTTGCGCTAGGGAGTGCCGCGGAGGATCTACAGCACCAAGAGTTTGAAGGCTTTGACCTGAACCAATCCCAAGAGCAAGGCAAGTGTCCTTGAAGCATATTGATCCTGTTTTGAAATAAATGTTTTGTTTGCAAACTGCATGCTTGTGTCAATTTGATGGGAAAACATATGGTAGGATGTTTACTAGCTTTGTTTAACCACCCTTGTCACCTGGAATATATGGTAGAGAGTCGGGAAGGGCTTTTTACCTTTTGCTTCATTTAATAACCTAGGATGGGAAAACAACTATACCACTGAGGCAGCTTCCTTTACAGCTTCCTTTATAACAACTAAACAAATTTTCTGATCCAAACAGCTTCCTTTACAGCTTCAGAAGTTGCAATATACTTTTGCCTCCGTTGTTGAATCTACTACTGTATCTTGCTTGGAACTTTTCCATCTCATTGCCCTCCATTGAGGCAGAACATAAAACTGGATTGCGATCTGGAGTCATCCTTGATTGTTTGGAAGCTAGCATCATTGTTACCTTTTACAACGATCTCTTCTTCACCTCCAAACACTAGGAACACATCCTTAGTTCCTGTCAAGTACTTAAGTATGTTGTTGACAAGTGTCCAATAAGTCTCACCATAATCTGATTGATACCTGCTCGTGACACTTAGAGCATAGGATACATCTGGGCATGTGCACAGTATGGCATACATGATGGATCCAATAGCCGAAGCATATGGAATCGCTCTCATCCTCGTTTTCTCATCAGGTGTCGAAGGACGCTGACTCTTGCTTAGAGTAATGCCATGTGACATTCGCAAGAAACCTTTCTTAGAATCTTGCATATTGAAACAATTAAATATCTTTTCAATATATGTACTTTGGCATAATCCAATTAGCCTTTTAGATCTACCTCTATAGAGCTTTATGCCCAAAATGTACGTTGCCTCTCCGAAATCCTTCATTGAGAAACTTTTTCATAATGAGGATTTAACAACATCAAGCATTGTAATATCATTTCCTATCAACAATATGTCATCTACATATAGGACCAGAAATTCAAGTGTGCTCCCAATAAACTTCTTGTAAATACAAGGTTCTTCTATACTTTTGATGAAACCAAACCCTTTGACAACTTCATCAAAACTTAGATTCCAACTCTGAGATGCTTGCTTCAACCCATAGATGAACTTTTTAAGTTTGCATATTTTACTAGCATCTTTAGGATCGACAAAACTCTCAGGTTGTTTCATGTACAAATCCTCACTCAGACTTCCATTAAGAAAGGTTGTTTTAACATCCATCTGCCATATTTCATAATTAAAATATGCAGTTGTCAAAGTGTGGACTAAGACACTTGCCCGATACTATTAGAAGTAGTCCGCAGAGGTTTGTATTTAAGCGGGGGTGCTCAACAAGATCAAGAACAAGGGTGAACACAAAGGATTTTATGTGGTTTGGGCTGCCTGAGCGTAACACCCTACTCCACAGGTGGTCTGTTGATTGTATGAGTTTGTGTAGGCCCGAGCTTAGTCTGGAATCAGTTTTAGTCTCAACCATGCAACACAACCCTTTTATATGCTAAGGACTGGCTGTTACAGTGTACGCCCTGGCCCGACATGTGGCTCTGGCTGTAATAACCGCCATATACACGATCTATGGTGTTAAGGGTGGTAAATAGCATGATAACATTCCTTAACAGCAGCGTTACCAATCTTGATAGTCCTTTGATCGTGCGTCATTAATATAGCATTAATGACATGTTAACCATGTCTTGTAACAGCCGTTTGATAGCCCTTGAATGTCTGCGCCGTTGGAGATCTTGAAATCTTCCCGTCGCAGACTTAGATCCGATCGTGTGACATGTGGTAGCTTCGGAGCTTCCCTCTGCGAGGAGGCGAGTCTGGAGCTACTGGACACGTGGTAGTTGTGGAGCTTCCCTCTGCGGGGAGGCAGGTCTGGAGCTACTGAACATGTGGTAGCACCGGAGATTCCCAGTCGGGGAGGTAGGTCCAGCGCCCCAAGACACGTGGCAGCACCGGAGCCACCCAAATGAGGGAGGTAGGTCCAACACTGTTGGACACGTGGCAGCACCAGAGCCACCCTAAGGAGGGAGGCAGGTCCGGACTTCTAGGAGACATGTTGCCTCCGGAAGTCCATAATACTCGAAGGTGGAACTTGATGCATCTTCTTCTGGTACGAAGGGATACCTGGTATGCAGGGTATCGACAGTGGCCCTCGATCCCACCTCTGGTGAGATTATGAGGTTTCGATGATGGAGGTGGGGCCTTTATCTCTCCCACATTGCTACTTCAGGCTTCTCTTTGGGACACACGGTCCTTCTTAATTACGTAGGTGAGATACACGATGTGATGATCTCACAAAATTGAATGATGCTGGTCTCCAATATGAATTCCATATCGGTTCCTAGTGTAATCTTTGTATTCGTGTCAGGCCGGTGCCCTCGAGCTTCTAGCTTCTCATCATGACAACGGTTCACCTGGTGCAACTTTTTTTAACAAAGTGGACATGGGCCCCATTGTCACTGATGAGGTAACTTCATAGAGTGTGATTATAGTCCAATTGCAGTTACCATCCAAGCGTTGCGGAGGCTTAATAAAGGAAGATGTGATGCAAGGTGGAAGAACTCTTACACATCGATCTATTCTGCCATAGAGTTGTCCGCTTAAACCCTTGCGTTGTGCTCCCAATTTTGCTCCACTTTCCAGCGATGGAACTCGGACTTCCCGCCAGCAAGGTTGTGAGTGATGATGAGTTGTTGAGAGTTCGGAAGCTGATGGGTTGGACAAGTGATTCCTTCAACAACGCTATTCGCCACGGCAAGCTCCCATTCAAGAATGAGTCCTCTGGAGACAATGTTTACTTTACAGCGTACACCATGGTTGGGCTGGTTCCGCCAGAAACCATCTTCTTGCATATGCTGCTGGAGTCATAGGGGCTCCAACTGCACCACCTTGGACCTCACTCCATCTTGCTGGTGGTGATCTTCGTCCACTTCTGTGAGATGTGGGTGGGTGTAACACCCTGCATCCCCCTGTTCCGGAGCTTCTTCACTCTCCAGACGACAGGCAAAGTTTGCTTGTTGGGGTTCTACTACTTCATAAAGCGTAGAAATGCCCCATTCAAGTACATCAAGACCTTTCCATTCGGGAAGTGGGAGACGTGGAAGATCGATTGGGTTGTCATTTGGGTGGACCCTCATGATCGGCTGGAGATGCCAGAATGGCTTCCGACAATGGATTCCAACTCCTGGGTGGAGCTCTCGGTGCTGTCTGAGAAGTACAACCCCATGCTGACAAGGATCTGGCACCTAGTGGACGGAGGCTTAATGTCTCTGATGGTCCTCGGAAACTTCCTTACCAAACGCTGGGTGCCGCTCAAGGAGCGAGATTTCGCGGCCTGGTCTTTCTCTAGAGAAATGGATTTTCTCTAGATTGAGGTTGGCTGGGGCACCAATCTGGACCAGCGCGCCTTGAAGCTCCATCTGCAAAAGCTGAACAACGTAACTTTTTCTAGAGACGCCCCCAGACCTCCGGCTGGGTTCCTGCCTTTGAATGTAGTTCCAAAAGTCAAGAGGGAACTGCAGACGGTGATGTTGCTGCTTGACAATACGGGTCTTGTAGTGCGTCAAAGGAGCACTCCGCTGGCTGAAATTGCAATCCTCGGAGCTTCAGAGTGCATGACTCCTGCAGATTTAAGCCAGAAGAAACCTGACTCGAGTCGGGGCAAAGGCAAGGTGCTTGTCGACACCTCCAGTCGGAAGAGGAAGTTGATGCATGCTGATGGCAGCTATGTCGGATCAACTCTAACGCAAGTGGTGCCACCGCGTCATCCAGGCCTCAGGTTAGTGCTAGTTGTGCCTCCAGCAATGGCAAGTCCGGCTCCGATGACCAGATCATCTTCGGATCTAGCACTTGCAGTGGACACTAGGTCCGGCAAGTCAACTCCAGCCCCGGTGCCAGCTGTGGATTCTGGGTCCGGAGTCCCTTCTCAGACGAGGGATATCCCAGCTGAGGTAGTCCCAGTGGTTGCTAAGATCCCCGGGATGAAGTATGGAGCGTCTGCCACATCGATGACGGAGAGTTCTGGCTCCGGTCATCCAAGGAAGAAGCTCCGTGCTAACTGGAGCGCGACGTGCCGAGGTAATTGTCGACTCTATAACTTGTGTTTTGTTTTTGCTGTTTGCTCTTTCCTGAACTCACTGTTCCTCTATTTTCAGAGTATCGATAGGGGGAGCTGCTGCTCCAGCACCTGTCGCAGCCACACAGACTGCACAAGCCACAATCCCCGCTACTACTTCGACTCCTCCTATGGTTGTTGCGGGCGACACAACAGCTCCAGCACCCGGTTTCGTCGAGACAACTTCAGCATCGGCAGCCTAAGAACCTGTGGTTTCACCGGACAATGAGTAAGAAATGCCGGAGCAAGCTTCAGCTGTCCTGGAGCCAGCTACGGAGGTTCTGGCATCAACGCCGGAAACATTTGAAGCTCCCACGGAAGTTTTGGAACCATCTCCGGAGGTAACAGCACCTGACATCGCTATGCCAGAGGAAGAAGGTTTAGCTGCGGGGCCTTCCACTGTTGTGCCAGGGGTGGATGAGCTCCCGGAGCTCAGTGCTGCTGATGTAGAGTTGTTGGAGTCCATGCTTGTGCCATGGGCTCTGACGACAATTGCAGAAGACTCTGTGGAGCCAGAGGAGGAACCTCCAGCAGGTCCCGAGCCAATTCCTCTGGCCATGTCGAAAGACAATTCCTCCTCAAGCCTCCGCAAAGTCCAGCTCGCATTCGACTATGAGTGCAAGACCCTGGAAGAAGAATTCAAGACCCTGAGGTGCTGGCGGAAGATGCTCTACTTCAGGACGAAGTTGACGCAGTCTCGGCTAGCGGACAAAGGGAGTGGCTGTTGGCTGAGAAGGCTCAGCAGTCGCGCCTGAACAATGCGCTGGATGAATGAGAGGCTACTATTAAAGCCCTCGATGACAAGACCCGAGAGATCTACAAGCATACCAAGAAGGATATTGAAGTTGTCGAAAGTCGATCGACGAGTCTCAACGTTGTGAGTGAACAACTCCTCAAATGCCAAGATGAGTTGGATAATAAGGAGGATGAACTCCAAAAAAGAGAGGATGAAATATTTTATAAACTAGCATGCGGCGAGCAGGACTTGGCTGACTGCATGGATAAATCAAGTCCTGGTGCGAAAAAAGAGAAGCACCAAGTATGGTTGGCAGGGGAAGGAGTCAACAAAAGAGAGAAAGTTGTCACTACCAGAGAGAACAATTTGAAGGCTAAGGAGAAGGACCTTGCGGAAAGGTGAGAGCATACACCTCCGAGAGAAGCAAATCATTGACCAGGAGAGGTTGTTGGCCAAAGGATCTAGTAGCACATCAAAGAAGTAGAGCGGTTCTCGAAGGAGGGTTCTGCGAAGCTTTCATCTGCAAGGAGGTCACTCGAGGAGCTCCAGAGCATAAGAGCAATTGAGTCCCAGCAGGTCCGGGACTTCCTCAATCAAGCAAATGAAGCTCTGGTGCCTTTAGGATTTAGCCCTGTTCGACCGGCTGACCCACAGCCAGAGATGGACAAGGCCTTGGTGGCGCTGAACTCCGCTGGAACTAAGATGGATGCACTAGGAGATGTGGTCGTTGACCAGCTCGAGACTAAAGGAAAATATCTGGCTAGGAATGTCACATAATTTGTTTTGACGTGCTTCTAAAGCCGAGACCCTCGATGTATTTGGCTCCGATGGTCGAAGGACCCATCACTGATGAAGAAGAAGCTGCCAAGGCTAGTGTCCAGGAAGCCGCCCAGAAGGTTGCTTCATACTTTGTGAGGAACTCCAGTAGCTAGGACCTTTCTTTTTGTACCTTCAGCTTGTAAATCTCCAAATTTTGAATGAATTAAATCCTTTCGAACCATTTTGTCTTCAATACATTGCCTTTATCTTGTTGGCCCCCTGGTACATGTGTTCAATTGATTGAGGACATCTACCATAAGGAATTTGACAACGTCTTGAAAACTTGATTCCTCCGAACTCGTAGCCACCATGATAGCTCAGGGGTTTGAGGCTTGCTTTCGAAATATCCAAGGACCCTTTGTTACGTTGACAGCGAGCCCCCTGGGAGTTGTCAGAGCTTAGATGCTTCGACGGTACCCACTGTCAATGCATAAAACATCGACGACGGGCCCCCTAGAGGTTGTCAGGGCTTAGTAGCTTCGATGGCGCCCACTGTCAACGCATAAAACATTGACGGTGGGCCCCCTTTGGATTGTGTGAGCTTAGTAGCTTCGACGGCGCCCATTATCAATGCGTAAAACATCAATGGCGGGACCCCTAGGGGTTGTCTGAGCTTAGTATCTAAGACGGCGCCCACTATCAAAGGTAAAACGTCAACAGCGGGCCCCTGGGCATTGTCAGAGCTTAGTAGCTTCGACGGCACCCACTATCAACGCGTAAAATGTTGATGAAAGGCCCCTTGGCAGTTGTCAGAGCTTAGTAGCTTCGATGGTGCCCACTTTCAATGCGTAAAATGTCGATGGCAGGCCCCTTGGGGCTTGTTGGAGCTAAGTGCTCTGGCAACATCCACCATCGCCATGCAGATTGACGGCAGTTATTCATTTTTCTTGCGCATGAGAGACAAGAAAAGCAGTAAAATTCATCCTCTTGCCTATAGCTTATTTGCGGCTTATTGCCCTTCTTTGAATTTTAGATCCTAACGAACTCAATGTGACAACATAAGTATACTGATTAAACTTCATTAGATCCGTATGGTTTCCGGACCCGCCTGCCTGAGACCCACCAGAATAGGTAGAGAGGTGTACTTAGGGTGTTGGACCAGGCTAAGTTGATAGCGCACTCCGGACCTACCATTGGCTTTGGTTTTCAGGTGAGTAGACCATCTAGCAATACTAAGATCCAATAGAAGATTACCAGTAAAACTTATATATATCACATGAATCTATAGGACTAAATTTCAAGTGGATTGCGCAAAGTTGCTATTGACAAGAAGGTAAAATATGATAAAAATAATGAGCATGCACAAAACTAATGCATGTAGAGTCTGTTTGCACATAAATGTATTTCATTATAGGTCCGAATAACAGGGACACAAGGACACACTTAAAGTACAGAACCAAGTTAAGTGTGTTATTCATCTTGTACTATCCCAGGGAAGGTAAAGACACACCTAAAGTAAAGGACTAAGTTAAGTGTGCTTTTGATCTAAGACTGACCCGACTCTGTTCATGGACTCTATAAGATACATTTTATGCAAATACAGACTCACCTCCGTGTAACTAAGTGTAGAACTTACGAAGTTGCTCAATGTTCCATGGGTTGGGAAGTAGTATCCAATCCTCTATTGCCAAGCGGACGCATCTGGGACGAGAAATTTTGATGACTCGAGGGGGACCTTCCAAACTGGGGGATAGTTTGTTCATCCCTTCATGAGTAAGTATTAGCTGCAGCACTAGATCGCCTTCTTCCAACTGCCGATTGCGCACATACCTTTGGTGATAGCCCCGGAGCGCCTGGCGGTATCACACATTTCAGAAAACTACTTGGCACCTTGCCTCTTTGTTGAGTCTAGGTCTTCACATTGGAGCTGGTCCTACGTGGCTTCGTCGTAGGTCCAGACCTAGAGAGAATCTATGGTGATCTCTAGAGGAAGAACAACTTCAGCTCTGTACACCAAGAAGAAGGGTGTCTCTCCCAATGCTCGGCTGGGTGTTGTCCGGCTCGCCCACAGTGCATACATAAGCTCTTCTATCCAGTTGGCACCATGTTTCTTCAAGCACTCATAAGTGCACGTCTTGAATCCCTTGTGTATCTCTGCATTTGCTCTCTCAGCTTGGCCATTGCTTGTTGGATGAGTTACTGATATGTAGTTGACTATTATGTCGAGGTCTTCGCAGTACTCTTGGAATGTTGCACTTGTGAATTGGGTTCTGTTGTCAGTGATGACTTTGTTCGAAACTCCAAATCTACAGACAATAGACTTCAAGAACTTGATGGCAGATTGCTTGTTGATGGTCACAACTAAAGTAGCTTCTGGCCACTTTGTGAACTTGTTGATGGAGAAGTATAAGAATCGGTACCCTCCGACGGCTTTTCGGAAAGGTCCCAAAATATCCATCCCCCATAGAGTGAATGGCCATGAGGGAGGAATCATTTGCACGGACTGCGCTGGTGTATGAATTTGCTTTTCGTGAATTGGCACGCTTCACACTTCTTGACCAGCTCGGTTGCATCTTGGAGTGCTATATGCCAGTAAAAACCATGTCAGAAGGCCTTACCGACCAGCGTGCGGAATGACGCGTGGTTCCTGCACTCGCCTCCATGGATTTCTGCGAGGAGTTCACTACCTTCTTTTCGGGAAATGCACCGCATTAGAATGTTGTTGGCACCACGTCGGTAGAGATCCCCTTCTACCAACGAGTATCTTTTAGCCAATATGACAATTCGCTCAGTGGATGCACCGTATTCAAGAAGGATGTTGTCCCTCTGGTAGTCTCGGACCTCCGAGATCCATGCATCACAACCGACTTGATCTTATGGATCTTGCGTGCTTGGTTGCTCGGAGCTTCATGTAGTGCCTACGATCCTTGGTGGACGCCATGGTAACAGGGCCACCGGGACCGCCAGCTTCGGGGTGCTGGTCTCGCCCCCATCACCCAGTTCGACAAGTTGAGCGGCACGTGTTAGTAATCTTCTCACAAAAACTCTGTCGGTGCCTAAGCCCCGGTTGAAGCCTTCATTGAAACATCATCAGCTTCAGCGTTGTTGAGACACAGGACATGGCAGAGGTCCAGGACATGAAAGTCTTTCTGCAACTTCTGGACTTCAAGTAGATATGCAGCAAGCTAAGTGTTACTGCAACTACATTTACTTCTGACTTGTTTGAAGATGAGTTGCGAGTCACCCTTCACTAGCAGTTGTCGGATGCCATATGATAGTGCCACCTTGAGTCCAAAGATGAGAGCTTCATATTCAGCCCTGTTGTTGGTTGCCTTGAAGTCGAGGCGCACCATGTACTTGACCTTCTCCCCGGTCAGAGTAAGGAGAAGGATTACAGCTTAGGCCCCCTGCTTCTGCATGGAGCCGTCGAAGTAGAGAGTCCAGTGAGTCCTAGTGAAGACCGGTACCTTAGGTTCCGGCTTCTACTCATTGAGGTCCCCCGGACTTCATGAAGAATGCGTACACTCTGTCACAAAGTCAGCCAGTGCCTAATTCTTGATTGCATGTCGAGGAAGGAATTCGAGATCCAATTCTGCCAACTCTGCTGCCCACTTGGCAATATTTCCCATGTAATTGGGATTATATATAATAGCTCGCAGTGGATAAGAGGTTACCGTTGCTATCTTGTGGGCTTGGAAGTAGTATGAAGCTTCCTTGAGGCAATAAGAACTCCATACAACAGCTTATGCACCTCGATGTTCCGAGTCTTGGCATCTCGAAGTACTTCACTAGTGAAGTACACTGGCCGCTGGACGGTTTGAACCCTCCTGGAGGGGTCCGAAGCTTCTTCTTCATCAACCCGGACCCTCTCGGAGGGGTCCAGAACTACTTCTTGAGCAGTAGATACTCCATCGGATGAGAGAGAGGTTGATCCACAGGCATCTTGCCTTTAGGATCCGTGCTTGGGCGCTGGGACCCTGACTCGCCTTTAGGTAGCTCCGGACCCTCCCGGAGGGGTGTGGGCTCCTGAGTTGAAGATGTTTCTTGTCTTTTTGCAATCGGAACAATGCTGACAACCTTCATAGTAGTAGCAATGTAAAGCAGAAGAGGCTCACTAGGTTCCGGAGCTACCATGATTGGTATTGTGGTGAGGAACTGCTTGAGCTCTTGGAACGCCTTTTCTGCTTCTTCAGACAAATGGAATGGTCTGGACTTCCTCAATAGCTTGAAGAAGGGAAGCGTCCGCTCTGCCAGCCTTGAGATGAACCAGCTGAGAGAAGCTAGACATCCAGTAAGCTTCTAGATGTCCTTGACACGGGCTGGAGGCCGCATCACTTCGATGGCTTTGATCTTTGTTGGATTTGCTTCAATTCATCGGTGGGTCACTAAGGCCCCATTTGGTACA